>SNQJ01S0040889.1:13168-33326 GCA_010110895.2 Picea sitchensis
TTAAATGTGTGCTTGCTGTCATAATTTCTGAGTTTTTGTACAGCCATTGAAAAGATTATTTATTTCATGTGTTTCAGTCAAAATTTCATTTCGAAATTTAATGCATATTAATGTTAGCAAATTTCATTAATATTGGGAAAGGGAATTAAACATTTGGAGTGATAAGGAGTGATTGAAACCAGGATTGGGATAAATTGCAGGGTGAGAAAACACTAAGAAAAATCAACAACTTGAAGTGCCCAAAAAGTTAGGTTAGGGTTAGTTGCAGCTGCCACTGGTGCCACAACGATCTTAAAAAAGAAATACCACTTTAACAAAGGTGGTGTGGGCCCATAACCTATTAAAATAATTGATGTTTTCATTTCACCATAGACAATATCACAATAATTTCACCCAACCATAGGCACACAACTACCCCCGAGCACCGTAACCTATGAGAGATAGAATGATTCTGGAAGCAGTACTAGACCCAACAGATAACTAAGGGAGAGAACACCTCTCTCTCAAGGTGATGTAGACCCCCCTTCTCTTCCTCGGGGTTGCGCGACCTCCCGGTCTAGGATCGTTCAAATCAAGTAGTTGAATCGACTCTTCTGGCCTTTTGTAGACCCCAACTAATTTACACAGGTCCCCTTTCCTTCAAAGTGCAGGTTTTATCAAACCTGCGGGCTCTTTCCTAGCCTCTTTGAAGAACTTAAATAACAGACACTAGCTCCCCTCTCTAGGTCCTTTCTTTCACATGTGACCTTGATCTATGACCTCGCGTAAGCACGTGATTGCGGGGTGGCCAAGAGTGGTTTGAGACCACACCGCTTTTCTCCCCGCAATTCACTACCAATTTCTACGTATCCCTTTGGCAATACTGTGGTTTCGATTGTGGCCCGCTCTAATATGTCTAAAGTTTGATCACTTTATGTCCCCGCAATTAAGCACTAGCTTCGATCTTGTGACCTCGGGTGGAGTCCTTGATCAACGACTACAATTAACTTTGGCACTTTCACCCTCCACTTTCCTCTGGAGTATTCTGTACTCGGAGTTCTAGATCTGGCGCCAAGCGTCCACCTCAAATCAATGGCTCTAGTCCACTTCGGGACTTTGGTCTTTGGAAGACTCAACTTCTCCATGTTCGCTTTCTCCCAGAGTGATTTCACCCGGAGTTCACGATCTATCGACACGTGCCTCCCACAGATCAACAGTCCCCAGCCACTTCGGTTATTCGGGCTTCGGGAGTTTCAAACTCTCTGCCTTCACTTTCTCCCAGAGTGATTTCACCCGGATTTCACGATTTATCGACACGTTCCTCCCACAGATCGACGGTCCCCAGCCAGTTCGATTATTCGGGCTTCGGGAGTTTCAAACTCTCTACCTTCACTTTCTCCTGGAGTTCACAATCCGTTGACGCGTGTCCCTTTGAATCTGACGGTCACGATTCACTTCAGCTCTTTTAACTGATTTCACCCGAAATACACAATCTGTCAATGCACATGCCTCTGAATATGAAGGTCATGATTCACTTCGGCTATTCGGGCTTCAAGGATCTCAACTCTTGCACACTCACTTTCTCCCGGAGTGTTTTCACCCGGAGTTCACGGATCTCTGTCGCGTGTCTTTCTAAATCTGACGACTATGATTCACTTTGGCTATTCGGGCTTCGAGAATCTCAACTCTTGCACACTCACTTTCTCCCAGAGTGATTTCACCCGGAGTTCACGGATCTCTGGCGTGTGTATTTTTGAATTCGACGGCTACGATTCACTTCGGCTATTTGGGCTTCGGGAGTCTCAACTCTTGCACACTCACTTTCTCCCAGAGTGCTTTCACTCGAAGTCGACAATCTGTCGACACGTGTCTCCCACAGATCGACGACTGTGAATCGCTTAGGATATTCGAGATTCAAGAGTTTCAACTCCTGCACTCTCACCTTCTGGGCGTTTTCACCCAAAGTCTCCAATCTATTGACACGTACCTCCTGGCGACCAACGACTAGGATCTACTTCGTCTCTTCAACGATTTTGATTTCTCCTTGACCACAAACTTCTGAAGTGCTCTTGCTGTGGAGTTGTGGATCTTATGCCACCTATCCCTCTAAATGATGGACGGTCCCTAATCACTTCGGGACTTCGGGACTTCAACACGTCTACTCTCCTATCCACACAAAGGGTTAAGACCCATGCACTTTACCTGGATCCAATGCTTGTTGGTCCTTTCCAATCGATGGGATCTTTCCTTCTCCTCGTGCGTTCCTCCTTCATCCTGGACCCTGATCTGATGGTCCAGATCTCTTCCTGCAGCCGATATAACATTTGTTATCGCTCCTCCTCCTGAGATTATTTGTTCTCCTGGACTTGGGAAATTTTGTAAGTGTTAAAAGGTTGTGGCCTTTGACCCTTCTCCTGTGAAGCCAATTGCTAGGGTCTCAACTTTGCTTTTCCTCCTGAGCTTTGACAATGAAAATTGTTCTCGACTCTGGCACACACTTGCGCTCTACGTGCAAACTTGCACTACTCCTAATGAGCTTGTGAACTTGAAATAAATTCACTTCCGCGCGCACTCCTTGCATTGTCTCTCTTGAGCTTTTTCTTACTCAAGTTCTAAGGTTTTAGCCCCTTTTCTCCTCAAAGTGATTCTTGTGGATTCTCGGCAAATTTTGCTGAATGCACACTTGCAGATCTTAGAGAGTATTCATAAATGTTGTCTTCTATGCCTTCTCTGCATAGTTCCTCCTCCAAGGTATTCAGTAACCTTAAGGTTCCTCTTGAGTTTTTGATTGTCTTGGTGTGCCCTCCTGACACGTTCTTCTTTGACTCGAAAGAGTTCAGATGCACACTCCTTGCGTTGGCTACAGAGTTTCCAATACTCTGTTATGCACTCCTTGCACAACCTAAAGAACCTAGAACAGTTCAACAACCCTCAAATAGATAGTGAATCTATCCTTATGTTGGCCCTTGGTTATGGAAGCAAGTGAAGATCAAGGAAAAAAAGGCAAAATGCAAACTACGCGGAAGACACAGTGACTGTTACTGGGTCAAAGTAAGAAAAAGAGCAGAAAAGATGGAGCAACGTAAGAGAAAGCAAGAAGTTGGATGAGGAGATTGAGGATGACAGATCAACAAGGAAGATGGTTCATGGACAACTCAACAAGCAGAAAAATATACCATTGGATGCTTTGGAGCACCGCAGGAGAAGGAAGGAAAGACAGGTTGGCAAAGCCCTGAAAACGCGAGTCAAGTTGACCTAGGGTTTTAGACACCTAGGGTTTTTTTATCTAGGATTTTGACACTTAGGTCTCGGCCTAAGGCTGTCGGTGAACTATTGTAATGTATAAATAAGAACCTAGATTAGGGAAGAGGGTTCGTTCTGAGTTTGTTGTTCGATTATGTTATGAGGAGATATTGTTAGTGAGAGAGAACCATTGTATTGTGAGAACCTTCTGGTATTATAAGATCTTCAGCTGGGTGAGGAGATTAACCCTGCAACTGGGTGTGCAGGGTGGGAGAAAGAGAGATAGAGAGGAGAAGAAAGAAGATCTGCTAGCCAAGAGCGCAAACAAGAACTGTATGCTTCATCTTAATATATCATAAAGCACAGTTATGTGGACGTAGCCCTAGAGAGAGGGTGAACCACGTATATCTTGTGTTGTGTGTGTGATTGATGCTCTGTTCTTCGTCATTTGATATACTGCTATTTCTTTATTGTGTTAGATCTGATAGATAGTTGTGCAAAGTAGATCTAAGCTAGTGAGTGATATATAAATGTTGTATTGTTGTTGTATTGGATCCACATGATATCCCCTTTGGTTGTAGACATCTATGTCCTGCAACCCCCTCATAACTGCTTTAGGTGAGACTGCATCTGCCTCGCAGGTGCTGCCGAAAGGGCCAATAGTTAGGGCTTGTTGGTGCGCTCTTGGAGATGAACTCTGGGTCTGCCTTTGTGCCAACAAATGGTTCCATTGCCAGGACATGAATCTTCTTGAGGGAATGTCAACATGGTTTCCATAAAAAACAGAGATTCAGAAGTGGATAGAATATCAAGAAAAGGACTTCGTTGAAGCCCAGAACAAGAACCCTAATCTTAGCACAGAAGACTGGTTAGGAAGGTATATATTTACTGATATACACGAGATTTTCTTTGGAGGGATTCATAAGGAGCTATACGAGTGGTTAGCTAGGTTAGCAGATACCCAGTTTGAGATCATATCTAGACCTCCTGTGGTTTGGACATCGGATCTGATTAAGAAGGTCAAGAGGGTTGATAACGTCATGTCATGAGCGGTAGATCATTGGTTTGATAGCACCATTGGAGTGTATATCACTGAGTTTATTGTTGACAGAGTAGAGTTATATAGCCAAGCTGAGAGGTATTTCTTTAAGGGACCCCGAGGAAAATTTTTACACTTTCCAAAGTTGAGAATCAAGATGCTATTGCATGAGAAGAATATCTTGAAGATACAGTAGTTGGTCGGATTCGAAAAGGATAATGTTCGAGAACTCGGGCAACAAAAATGACATAGAGATAGGACATACGCGCAGTGGAAGGATATTTAGAGAAGTTCCTCTTGCGAATTTGTTTAAGCAGAACTACAGGGACGAGGGTTTCTACAGTGGAGAAGAGGCAGATCTTACGGACAAAGAGCTTTCAGAACCTAACAGGGCACAAGAAGGGGAAGTTGAAGAACCTCGCCGGGAAGAGCCAGAAGCTTCAGGAACTGCACATACCATTCAAGTAAGTATTATTACTCCTCCTGTTGTTTCAGCAACACTAAGCAATCAGAACAGTCAGAGTCATCAGAATCCTGAGAGTACTATTACTAGCAGTTCAACATATAGTCAGACAGGAAACCTAGGAATCTCTATGGAAGATGAGATGAGGCTCCCTATCTTTAGGGGAGATGGATCTGAAGATCTTGATAAACATTGGTTCCTATGTGAAGCCGTATGGAATATTAAGAATGTCACCGACGAAGCTGTTAAAAGAGCTCAGTTCAGTACTACCCTAAGAGATCGCGCACTGAGTTGGTACATGAAGCTTGTCCAAGGACTTGCACAGCCTAAGTCGTTGAATGAGATTAAGAATGCATTGATTTCAGAGTTCAAGAAACCCAAGTCGGAGTCACAATGTATTACGAAGCTGAAAGAGATCAAGGAGAAAGTAGCTGGACCTGTTTGGGAATTCGATCAGAGGTTCAAGACCTTAACAGGCCGGTTGACTTTTCAGATTCCAGATGAGAAGAAAAAAAAATGGTTCATTGCTTCTCTCTTACCACACATCAGAGTTCCTCTGATGCAACATAAGATTGCTTCTTAGTCTAAGGCGTTGGAAATCGCCATTAAGCTAGAATCATCCCCTATGGGAGAATCCAGCTCAGGTATGAGTCAAATCTTGAGTCAGCTAACTAGTGTGTCTCTACAGATAGAAGATATGAAGAAATACAAGGGAAAAGATAAAAGAGAAGACATATGGTGCATCAGATGCAAATTAGAAGGCCATGACAAGGAACATTGTCCCTTATTTCATGAATACTTGGCCTCTAGAGCTCCGAGCCCTTTGAAGCAAGTCACCCTACCCTGGTGCGAGGTATGTAGAAATATACATCACCCTGGTGAGTGCTATTACATGCAAAAATATGTTCAAACACCCACAAATTTGTATTGCACGTTCTTCAAGTCGATGGGGCATGATGATAGGGATTGTAGGGCTTATGACCTCATGCATGAAAGGTCAACGAATATATACAAAATTCAAGGTGAAGTACAACAACAAGGAAACACTACGCAATATAACTCCCCTGGGAGAGGAAACTTCAACCCTCGTGGTGGATTCCGAGGAAGAGGAAGAGGAGGTATGGGTCGAGGTCGAGGAAAAATAATCTGTTACAACTATACACAACCAGGACACTTGGAAAGGGACTACCAAAAACCTTGTACGACTTGCAACTACTACAGTTCATTCGAACATGTTATAGAAGTTTGTCATGTGTTGCTAGCTAAGCTTCAGGAGAGACGAGGACCTCAGCAGAACCCGCAAATACAATTAATCAAATCAGTACCTCATGGAGCAGACCCTAGAGTCACTCCTATCACTTGAGGAGGTGTTGTTACAGGAGAAGACCGAATGAGCCAAGGAAAGACTACAGAAGAATCAGGAGTCAGGAAAGCTGCAGAGAAGACACAAACTTATGATGCAAAGAAAGAAAAACAAATGTTCGAGGAGGAAAAAAGAGAATTCAAGGGAGACCAAGGTTCTTCATCGAAGACACGACCAGAAGTAAGAGAATGTGGAATTCCTCTGGCATTTGATCAGTCTGCTTTGCCCGGAGATGGAAAAGAGGCAGGTAAACTTGTCAGTTTCTTGTATACGTTTATAGAGCTGATTAAAGATGAGAAAGCTATACAAGAACTACAGAATTTGGTCAGACAGTATGAGATAGGAAGGGTAGATCCTTTACTGAATAAAGCAGTACATCAACTATAAAATAAGAGAAGGGAAAATAAGGAACTACACCTGAATGCTCAGATTGGAGAGTATGATATAGACTATGTGGTCCTCGACTTAGGGTCAGAGGTCAATGTCATGACGAAGCAAACCTGGGCACTGATGGGAAAACCTAAGTTGATCTATTCCCCTATCAGGCTTAGGATGGCTAACCACCAAGTTGTAAGCCCCTTTGGAATATTGGAACATGTCCCTGTGGACATCGACAGAGTGAGGACATTTGCATATTTTGAGGTGATTGAGATAGTTGATGATAGTTGTCCTTACCCTGCACTGTTAGGAATTGATTAGGCTTTCAATAATTCCAATGTGGTCTATTTAAATAAAATATGAATGACGTTTGAAGGATATGGCCTTAGGGTCATTGCACCTTTAGATCCCGATGATGGTCAACGATACATAGATCCCATCAGAGAAGAAGACCGTGCATATGAACTAGAAAACATATACAAATTAATAGTCAGATAACAGGATTACATTAATCCTACAGCCGATGGAAATTTGAGCTGGCGAAGTGATAGCGCATGTTCATCAAATTCAAAAGAAGCATTGGAGAACTGACAGAACAAAATGTATGAAGTATCTACAAGGAGATGTGCTAGATTAACTCGAGAAGTTCGCTGGATCAGAACAACAGTAAATAACTTAGCCACCTTTGATGGTCTGAATCCTTTAGAAACCTTATTGTCAGACTTTAAAGAAGGTGTACCAATGCAACAATGATTGTTGGCAATGGATGAGGCCTTAAAAGCCACACCAACAAGATGGTGGGGGACACACAAAAACAACATTACAGACTAGGTACAATGTCGTACTTTGATGACAACGCAGTTCTCAGAGCAAGTAGAAAGCTGTGAAGTTAAATACACACGTCGAAGCTGCCCGAAAGACCATGTGCAAAGATGTGAGGAAGCCTGGAGTAGCATTCCTCAAGAGCAGTGGGTGCACAAATTCATTAACACACTGGACACAACCCCTACTAACTGGTACCTTCAAGCAGAACTGCGCCTCATCACTACAGATTGGGAAGGTATGACACAGAACTTTGTCACTACCTTTTTATTCGAAAGCCAATATCCTACAGTAGATCAAGCATTACAGATTGTAACACATAAAGTATTTGAGGGGGACTCTAGCCTCCCTTTGGAACAAGAAGAGGACAAATGGACTGCGCCTCTCCAAAAACTGCAAGGCTGTTACAAAATCAATACCAATGAAGACTATGATCCTAGGAAGGTGAACATCACAGAAACAGAAGGCCAGAGATATGTGGAAGGACCAGGAGTTGAGCTACCATTTATTGGACGGCCGATCAAGATCAAGAAAGTCAATATTGGAATAGAACAAACACCGAATCTTGCCAATGTTGGAGATTACTGGGATGTTGCCACTATTGAAAAAATCACAGAGTTATTGCATGAATATCAAGACTTGTTTCCAACCAAGTTCACTGATATGAAGGACATTAAGGGGCCTATGGGAGAGATGAGGCTCCCTTTGAAACCAGATGCAAGACCAGTCAAACAAAGACCCTACAGATTGAACCCTATATATAAGGAGAAAGTGAAAATTGAGCTCGACAAAATGCTGGAAGCAGGGATTATAGAACCTGTTTTGATGATTGGACTGTCTTTAGTTTATTGAAAAATCACATTGAATGCTTAAGACTAATGTTGGATAAGCGTAGGCAATGTCAAATTTCCCTGAACCTGAAGAAATGCATCTTCTTTTCACCATTTGGAGTGTTGTTAGGTCATATTGTATGCAAGCAGGGATTGCTAGTAGATCCATCTAAAATTTCCATTGTAGTTGATCTACCCCCTCCTACTTCAGTCAAACAGCTGCGCACTGCGCTGGGACATACTGGATATTACAGGAAATTCATTAAAGGCTAGGCACAAATTACAGCACCCATGGAGAAGCTTTTGAAGAAAGATTGTCAATTTCATTGGACAGAAGAATGTCAGCAGAGCTTTGACACACTAAAACAGAAAATGGTTACTGTGCCTATTCTGGTTTTCCCAGATTGGAGTAAGGAGTTTCATGTGCATTTTGATGCATCTTCCATTGCATTAGGAGTTGTGTTAGCACAACTGGGAACAAGAGACATCGACCACCCATTAGCCTTTGCTAGCAGAAAGCTATCAATAGTTGAGATTAATTACACCACCACTGAGAGAGAAGGGTTATCCATGGTGTATGCGCTGCAAAAGTTTCGCCACTACTTGATGGGAGGACACTTTAAAATGTTCACTGATCGCTTTGCGTTGAAATACCTAGTCAACAACCCAATGTTGGGGGGGGAGAATATGCAGATGGCTTATGCTATTTCAAGAATATGATTTTGAGATCACGGTTAAGCCAGGAAGAATGAACAAAGGTCCTGACCACTTGTCGAGTTTGGAACATGGAGAAGAGCCTACTAGTTTGGAGGATACATTGTTAGATGCACAGCTGCTATCCATTAGAAATATTGATGACCACTTTGCAGAAATAGTCTAGTTCCTGTCAACAGGAATGGCACCTAGTGAATATACAATCACCCAAAATAAACAACTAGTAATGCACGATGCACATTTTTCACTTATAGTTGGACAACTATACAAGATGGGACTAAATGAGATACTGAGGAGGTGTGTTATGGAGACAGAGCGACCATTGATCCTCACTGAAGCTCATGAAGGCATCGCAGGAGGTCACTACACAGGGAAAGCAACAACGCATAAGGTTCTTAGAGATGGCCTTTGGTGGCCTACCTTATAGAGAGATGCTAAGGAGTATTACAGAGCCTGCGATGTATGCCAAAGAGTCGGGAAACCATCCAGAAGAGATGAAATGTTGTTAGCACCACAGTTGACCCTAAAATCATTTGAGAAATGGGCCATTGACTTCGTGGGACCTATTAACCCACTAGGGAAGCACACATGAGCAAGGTACATAATCACTGTGACAGAGTACTTGACCAGATGGGCCGAAGCAAGAGAAGTTAAGGACTATAGTGCCACTACAGCTGGGCGCTTCATATTTGATGACATCATAACCAGGTTTGGATGCCCAAAGATCCTTATGAGCGATCAAGGCACACACTTCATCAATAAGACCGTTGAAGCCTTGAATGAGGAATTTGAACTTCATCATCATAAGAGCATGCCTTACCATTCACAAGCGAATGGGACAATTGAATCATTCAACAAAATCTTGGAAACAACGCTAACGAAGATTTGCAGTGTGAACAGGGATGACTGGGATTTAAGAGTACTAGTAGTATTATGGGCCTATAGAACCACTTGCAAGAAGCTAACAATGCAGAACCCTTTTAAGTTGGTTTATGGTCTCGAAGTCATCGTCCCAATGGAATATTTGGTACCCAGCTTAAGAATTGTTGCCTTTACAGACATGGATGATACTGGCGCTGTGCAAGAGAATCTTGCATAGTTGGTCGAACTGGAAGAAGACCGATTCATTGTCGGATTTCACCAGCAGGTTCAAAAGGAAAGAGAGAAGGCCTACCATGACAGACACATCAAGAAGAAGGCATTTAAGCAAGTTGATCTGGTACTAGTATATGACAGTAAGTTCACGAAGCATCCTGGGAAGTTCAGAACACATTGGCTTAGACCATATGAGGTTTCCTATGTTACAGAAGGAGGAGTTGCGCAGTTGAAGAATTTGAATGGAGAATGGAAGGAAGGTTTGGTGAACGGGAGCTAGTTGAAGTTGTACTATGACAACCAGCTGCCTCGCAAATCTCAGTAAAAGCATGAGGAAAAGGGTCTAGATACCAGGTGCAGTTGAAACTGGGTACCAGACACAAAAAAGGCAGTTTGCACGAGGAAGGAAAGGAGGCATAGAGAAGAAAGCACAGGTTGCTCTACGTAGTCTGAAGACGAAGCAAAGCACAAGGATCAAATCTAAAGTGCCTCGGGACGAGTCACAGATGAGTGTTGGGGGCCTGTTGGCCCTTGGTTATGGAAGCAAGCGAATATCAAAGAAGAAAACGCAAAACGTGAACTGCGCGGAAGACACAGTGACTATTACTAGTTCGAAGTAAGCAAAAGAGCAGAAAAGATGGAGTGAAGTAAGAGAAAGAAAGAAGTTGGACGAGGATGATAGATCAACAAGGAAGATGGATCGTGGACAACTCAACAAGCAAAAAAATCTACCATTGGATGCTTTGGAGCACCGCACGAGAAGGAAGGAAAGACAGGCTGGCAAAGCCCTGAAAACACGGGTCAAGTTGACCTAGGGCTTTAGACACCTAGGGTTTTGGTATCTAGGGTTTTGACACCTAGGTCTCGACCTAAGGCTGTCGGTGAACTATTGTAATGTATAAATAAGAACCTAGATGAGGGAAGAGGGTTCGTTATGAGTTTGTTGTTCGATTATGTTATGAGGAGAGACTGTTAGTGAGAGAGAACCATCGTATTGTGAGAACCTTCTGGTATTGTAAGATCTTCAGCTGGGTGCGAAGATCAACCCTGCAGTTGGGTGCGAAGATCAACCCTACAGCTGGGTACGTAGGGGGGGGAGAAAGAGAGACAGAGAGGAGAAGAAAGAATATTTGCTAGCCAAGAGCGCAGACAAGACCTGTATACTTCATCTTAATATATCATAAAACACAGTTATGTGGACGTAGCCCTAGAGAGAGGGTGAACCACGTATATCTTGTGTTGTGTGTGTGATTGATGCTCTGTTCTTCGTCATTTGATATACTGTTATTTCTTTACTATGTTAGATCTGATAGATAGTTGTGCAAAGTAGATCTAACCTGGTAAGTGATATATAAATGTTGTATTATTCTTGTATTGGATCCACTTGATATCACCTTTGGTTGTAGACATCTATGTCCTGCAACCCCCTCATAATTGCTTTTGGTGAGACTGCATCTACCTCGTAGGTGTTGCAGAAAGGGCTAGTAGTTAGGGATTATTGGTGCGCTCTTGGAGTTGAACCCTGGGTCTACCCCTGTGCCAACACCTTACCCTGCAGATGAGATCTAACACATACATATACAACATACATTCACAAACACACACAGATAACATTCATCAAATGCACATAAACACACAAAAAGCTCATATGCAGGAAAAACTGCTTTATTTCTATTAAGATGAATATCTTCTTACAAATATGTATAAAGACTGGACTATCACAGAGTCTCAGTTCTTTCTCCTACTCCTATTCCTGAGCTTCTGAGCTTTTCAGGCTCCTACTCCTAACTCTCATCTCCTTTCTTTACCAGAGGACCTCTAGGGTTTTTTTTCCCGACTACCTATCTACTCTATAAAAAAACTAACTACCACTTAAGTTTCATTACATTAAAGTCTAGGTGTGAAACTCCCAGATCATTCGTTCCCAAGCGTTTTGATCTTCTTCAATTTTCAATCAATTAAAGAAGAATATTTGCAGGAAACGCCAACGTTTAAGATTATGAAATGATTCAAGGGCGTGCTAAGGCACTGAGTTGTCTCTCCACGTGTGCTTGCTGACGATGCTCCTAAATCACAAGGATAGAGCACCAATCAGAAATTCCAAAACCATAAACCGAGACCAATACCCAGCTGCAGTTGTTGCAGCTGCACTCCTCCTCTAGACTTGTGCACCACTAGACTTGTGTGAGATTGTGAGTGAGTGTGTGTCCAAATGATCTCAAGCACCCTCTATTTATAGTGCTCTTTGTCATCTATCTAGATCAACTTCTTCTTTTAGAGGCTAGTACTTTAATATTAATTCTTTTATTGAGTCGACTTGTCTCCTAGGGTTTCTACACATCTATTTAGGGTTTCTCTAGCTTCCAGAATATTCTAATATAGTCAGAGGTTACACATGGAGGTTGATACCTCTCATAGCTACCATAATATCAACAGAGAGTTGGGACTACTCGTTAGAGTCCTGACCAGTAAGGTGATTCTCTATGGTCATTGAGTGTATGTTGGCGATTACCCTAGTAGTGAGTTGGGACATTTGTTGAATATCCCTGGAATAAAGGGAATATGCCATTGACCATTTATTGGACCTTTCCCACATTTTCACTATCAAGTAATCATCCTCTGCCACATCATCATCACCATTTATCCCTGTGTCTACATTTCACCATTCCACCACCACGTATTTTTCGTACATTGTTTGCCAAAGTCTTTCTTCACTAAGGGGTGTGCTAATTTCACTAGGGATATGCTCTTGCATGAAACTCCCCAGATTACAAAACATATTCCCTTGTGCTTATGAGGTAAATTAGATTGCCTTCCTAAAAAAATTCATTAATCATTTTCACCATTGTTATCTTCATTAACTCTACACTCTTCATTAGTCTTCATTGTTGTACACTTTAACCATGTAGTGACAATACAACATGATATTATGGAAATTAAGGATTCAATCTCCTCACACTTCTATTGTTGCAATACACTACACATAATCTCTATGTTGTCATGTCTATCTCACTTTCTTCATCACCACACAAATTTTTCATGTGCTTGTTATCCATGCATTCCCCACACAACTCGAATTAAGTCATGTCCCTATAAAGACATTTCACTGTCCCTTTTCATGCAATCTACAAATGTGCCTTCAATGTAGCCAACCAATATTGCTTGAATCCAGACAAGATGGAGTCTTTTTCTCAACATGTTACACCTCTCCTCAACTCAATTTTTCAACAACCCCGTCAAAATAAACTTGGAGACATTGCTTTCTTCAACAACAACATTTTCATTTCATCCAACATCTCTTTACATTCTCTACAACACATCTCTTGCAAATCTCTTCATCTTCATTGGAAAATTTAAAATCTGAGCTATCTTCTATCAAAAACCCATCATCTTCAATTCAATTTAGCAACATTCTTACTTTAAACACCTCCTCTCTCATGCTTCATTGACTTCAACCTCTGCAACTACTCCATCTTCTCNAACTCTACACTCTTCATTAGTCTTCATTGTTGTACACTTTAACCATGTAGTGACAATACAACATGATATTATGGAAATTAAGGATTCAATCTCCTCACACTTCTATTGTTGCAATACACTACACATAATCTCTATGTTGTCATGTCTATCTCACTTTCTTCATCACCACACAAATTTTTCATGTGCTTGTTATCCATGCATTCCCCACACAACTCGAATTAAGTCATGTCCCTATAAAGACATTTCACTGTCCCTTTTCATGCAATCTACAAATGTGCCTTCAATGTAGCCAACCAATATTGCTTGAATCCAGACAAGATGGAGTCTTTTTCTCAACATGTTACACCTCTCCTCAACTCAATTTTTCAACAACCCCGTCAAAATAAACTTGGAGACATTGCTTTCTTCAACAACAACATTTTCATTTCATCCAACATCTCTTTACATTCTCTACAACACATCTCTTGCAAATCTCTTCATCTTCATTGGAAAATTTAAAATCTGAGCTATCTTCTATCAAAAACCCATCATCTTCAATTCAATTTAGCAACATTCTTACTTTAAACACCTCCTCTCTCATGCTTCATTGACTTCAACCTCTGCAACTACTCCATCTTCTCCGGGTTTTTCATCATCTGCTTCTTCTCCATTTTCTTCTCAATTTTGTTTCGATTCTTTTCTGTTATGTCTAGTAGCTCTTCATTCTCCTCCTAGTGATGTTACCTACTCCGATACCACTTGATGCAGAGAATTATAACCCCCTTTCCTTTTCATAACCCCTTAGTGGAAAATCCAATTACACTACAACAGTTATCAACATGTAAACAATATATAAATTAGGCAATAACATCACCAACAATATCATCATCACACACACAACATCATTACATTACATAGAAGATTTTATGTGGAAAATCTCGAAGGATAAAAGCACGTTCAATGATCAAGAATCATTCTTTCTTATTCAATTGTGTAGCATGTTTACAATGATAAGGATTTGGGCCTTATTTCTACTCTCTGTCTCTCTCTCATTACAAAATCTTCTTTTGTTGCGAGGCCATATGCCATGGAAACCTTCACTCATAATATTCACCTCTGGACCACTCTCTCTTTTCTTTTTCATATTTTGTATTTATTCTCCCATGGTTATAAATGTCTACAACAACGTGATTTCAATTCTTGGCTTGATTCCTCAAATGTTTCCACTGCCCCTTCACCTTCTCTAACTATCGTCATTGAAACTGCTTGAAGTGTTCCAACTTCCATGGTGTTCAGTCTCTTCATGTTATACCTCCATGTCATTTTCTTCTTTCTTAAGCACCCTTTTTTTATCTTCTTCCATATACCACATGACACCTTTTCATTGGTTGATGTCATCATTTCCCCCTTCTCCCACATCGCCTTTCTTCCTAATAGAGCCGAGATGTTTTTTGGAATGCCCCAATTAGTGTAGTTAGTCCTAGGATGGTTTTACCCCAATAGTGCAGAGCCCTTGAGTGGGATTTGTAACCCCAATGAAGAGTTGGGCCATATTCGTGGAGTTCCCACCTAGTAAGGTGAGCCTATAGTGGCTCCTAGCTTAGGATGGGATTACACCAAAGGAGAGTTGGGACAAATCTCAAACATCCACAAAATAAAGAAATGTATGTTGTCGACCATTTCTTGGACCTTTCCCACATTTCATCCACCCATCCAACCATTGTTCACCACATGTCCATTATCCAACAATCATCATGTATCATGTCATGAAGCCCATCCATGATACGACCACATCAACGTCATCATTCAGAAACATGTTTTCCATGTCGTCATTCCATTGCCACGTGTCTTTTTCGTACATAGTTTTCCAAAGCATTTCTTCATTAAATAATATGTTCATTGCACCAGGGATACTCATGCATCATTATACATGCATTACTTATAATGTGCAATTTTATTTTAGGATATTTAATTTTATCCTAAAATGAATGGGACGCCTAAGGGACTGAGATTAGTGAAGGGGTACATTCCTTGGGTTGGGAGGGTCAAGAGGAAGAGAGATGGTGGAAAATCGGGATAGATGTAGGAAGATATCATTGGGTTGAGAGTTTATGAGTTGTGAGTTGACTGTGAGAGACCACCCTCTTTTTTGGATTACCAGCCTCAGCTCGGGGGTGAGTGGCTGTTGAGATTTGGAGCAGTCAGTCTATCGTTGGGTGAAAAGTTTGTCGCAAGCAACTGGTTGCACAACTTTTCTGAAAATATAAGTGTATTATCTTGTTTATGTTGCATTTTGAATCTTAATTATTGTGCATGAACTCTGAGTATGAGAAAAAAATTATATGTTGTTGTAATGAAGTTTATTAGCTGCATTCATTTCTATTTTAGTATGTTGTAGATGCATCAATGTAATGGCAACGAACAATAGTAAAATATGTTTTTAATCCATAGCTGAAACATGCACGAAATCAGTTAACTGTAAAAGAATTAAATTAGTTAACAAAAAAATTATTTTTATGAGTATTTTGCACCGTAATATCCCTTGATTGGGATAGGGGACGTTACATTACAGTATCATAGATTTTGGTTCAAATACCGGGCTTATATGGGCCAAGAACTAGAACGAATTGGTGAAATTCATTGTAGCAAATATTGTTTTTGACAAATTTGGGGAAAAAGGGAGAATTTAGAGAGAAATCCCCAAATTCGTGGGCAAAATATGAGTTTGAATGGCTCCTAACTGTTTAAGAGGGTTAATGGAATAGAGAGATAAATTTGCATATCCAAATTCAACATGGAAATGTCGAAATTTGAGTTTTAATCGTCGTCTATAGAGTTATAGGCAGTTTGGCGAATCGACAACTGAGACCTCTTTTGATCTCAAGATCGACAATTGAGATTCGTCATGATAAATTTAAAAATTCATAAGGTATCGATCATTTGAAAGGTTGAATAAATCAATGACCGTGATTGATTTTTGGCAGTTTGGGAAATGGATCAGATCGAATGTTTATATTCATTTCGACTGTTTTGAAAGGTAGATCCAATCAATGGCCATGAATCATTTTGGGCTTTTTTTGAAATGGATTAGAATGACGACTTAGATTTGTTGGGGTTTTTGGTCGAAAATTTAAGTATGGAAATTCACCAAGAGAAATCGTTGACGACTGATGGTCAGGTCGGCCGAAATGGCGAAGAGTTTGGTTGGGCCAAAAGACAGCTCTGATCATCGATGGCCGACGTTCAATGTCGATAGAATCCCGCGAAGTATTTTCAATCACCAACAAATGTCCTCGATGGTCGATGGGTTGGTGGTCGGAGGTTGGGTAAATTCGACGAAGTATTTTTTAATCAAGTAAGAGAAGTCGTCGATGAATGACGCATTGATGGTTGGGTGTCGACCGATTTGACCAAGTGTTCGAGTTTTCCAAGAGAATCGGTTGATGGTAAATTAGGGGGAAGAGGATGATGACATCATCATCCACGTCTCATGCTACATCAACATCCACGTGTCCTGCCACGTCATCCAAGTTGACACCTCAAGATGATGTGTCATGCTACGTCAACAACCACGTGTTGTGTCATGCCAGCAATTGCCATGTCAGCCAAAAGAAGTGGTCGATGGCCGATGGTCAAGTCGGTCAATTTGGGAAAGTGCTTTCGACAGTCGTCAGGGATCGTCGATCGTCGATGGGTCGATCATCAGGCATCGGAAAAATTAGTGAGGAGTTCCATTCACCAACAAATATCATCGACGACCAATGGTCGAATCGACCGGTTTGGAGTGGTGTACGAATTGTTGTCGGGGGAATAGGTCTATGGTCGATGGTCGCGTCGACAGATCGGGGAAAGTGTGATGCACGTCCAATGGATAACACCAGTCTTTGATGGTTATGGTAGTGCGGATCAGCGGTTCAGATTCCACGCAATTTGAGATATGTTATCCCAAAACTAGGGGTAACTAAGGAGATCATGTCTCGAGGCCCACAGGTAGCAGACATGGAGTGTCGAGAGATGGATGGGAAAAGCATAGCCTCGGAGGGCCCTTCTTTTCATTGATGCATTCTATCTTGATTAAGGTTGGTTGTCATTCATGTCAACCCTTGAAAAAAGTCTGGTAGCGAATTTCAGTAGCACAAAGGTTTGGGTAATGGACCCAAGGTTGTTTCATGTATAATGGTATGATTTTTAATATATTTGAAGGTAATACTATTATATATGGATATTACACGTCATTCCATTTCCGGTGGTATGTGGAACGTCACATAACTCCTCACGGTTAGAGAGTTATGGCCATTAGAAGTTGGAGAACCCAGGTTTGGGTAATGGACCCATGTTTGTTTGATGAATAATGGTATGAGTTTTGATATATTTGCAAGTAATACTATTCTATATGGATAGTACATGTCATTCCATTTCTGGTAGTATTTGGAACATCTCATAACTCCTCACGGTTTGAGAGTTATGGCCTTACGAAGTTGGAGGACCCTCATATGTCATCTAGAAGCCTCAAAAGGTCAAAGTAGTCAAAGTAGTTTAAGAGATTTTAGAAGGTAAATAATAAAGTGAAGTGATGAGTGTACTATAATTCAAAGTGAATAAAAAATAAATTATTTAAATAATAAATTTAATGGAGAAATTAGAAGAGGGTTAACCCTAAAATAAGGAAAGTGGGCAAAGTGACCTAGAAGATGTTTTTAAGGAAGCTATTTGGAGAGTATAAATAAGAGGCAAGGCTCTCTCATTTAATATCACTCTTGAGAATATTGAATATATATAGGTGAATTAGGTAACCAAAGGATATCTAAGCCTAATTTCAGAGGGAAGGTGAAGAAAAGAAGGTCGGAATTCAAGGGAGGATAAATTCTTTTGATGATGATTTCTAAGGTATGTTATTTACAACTCATCTCACCATTTTCACAATAATTTTTTTTCTAGAATGATTCAGACTGTGAAATTGATAGGCCATTGAGGAAACATATCCAAGTATCTATGGTAACAATTTCATCTTGTGGGTCGTTGTATTTTTGGAGTTACACTCCGTGGAAAATAGGGTTTGTGGCTACTCCTGAAACTAGTCTAAAACAAGTGTTTCGGGTAAACATGTCATAACTTCTTCATAATAGATCCAAATTTAGTAAGACCAAATGTGTTGGTTATATTATATTATGCAGTATTTTGTATAACATTTTCAGATCCATTCAACAAATATTTCATGTGGGGCACACTCTACAAGGTCGCTATCTAGATTAATCCTGAATTCAGTAAGGTATGCCATTTTTGCTATAACTCCTTTTCTAAGAGGTTCCAAGTAGTGACACCTGGAGTGATTGTATAAAACAAACTAAATAACCTTGTGTACTATTTTCATATCTTTATTCATTACAGGTACATAGTTATGGTTATTTCAAGTTAGAGTTGTTGACTAATCTCGAACTAGTCATGTGAGACTAAAGAAAAGTTTGATGAAAATGATAGTATCTTGTTGTGAAAGTTAAGGAAGGTTTGCAAGTATGTGATCATATACACCAGGTGTGTTACAGAGATAGAAATCATTTTTGGATGATGATATTTATGAGGGCTTTTGGTTAAGGTACATGTTGGGTACATGGTTGAGACAAGTAGTTGATGAGTTGGCACATACATGAGGTGTATAGTTGATGATGTTGGTACATACTGATGAGTCATAGTTGATGAGTAGTTGACACATGATTGATAAATACTTGGTATATGGTTGGATGCACTTTTTATGGTATAGGTTGATTACAGGTTGTTTGGTATAGGTTGGTGCATGGTCGATGCACTTGTTTATGGTACAGGTTGATTACAGTTTGATGCATGGTCGATGCATGGTTCAGATTTATTGGTATAGGTTTACGGTGGTATATCTCACAGTGATAGTGTGACAGTGGTTCCATCATTCTACTTCTACTTCAAAGTGGTTGGACGAAGCAATGACATGTGGTTGTAGCCACCTTTCGGTTGTAGCCTCCTTCTAGTTGTAGCCAAAGAATAGGGGAGTTGGAGCTTCCCTCGGGTTTTAGCCTGAGAAACAAGGGGGTTGGAGCCTCCTTCCAGTTGCAGCTGGAAAACAAAAGAAGTTGGTGCTTCCATGAATGTAATTCTTCAAGACATATAAGAAAAAACATTCCGTGGTTTTCTCTCACTTTGGGTTTCCATGTAAAACACTGGTGTACTGTGTATGTGTATAATTGTTCATTTTTTCATTGCTTATTTACTCTCAAGTTTTTGGATGATAATGCTACATTGATATAACAATTGGATTATATGGTTAAAAATGATTAAATTGCTCTATTACTGATTCACCCCCCCTCAGTAATCCAACAATTGGTATCAGAGCAGGTTCCTTCAGAAATCAGTTTAACCACTGAAAGGTAGATCATGGAGAGCAAAAACTTGTATAAAAATGGAATACTACAATTCAATGGATAGAAGTATGCATTTTGGAGCATAAGGATGAAAACATATATACACGCACAGGGATTTGAAATTTGGCAATCAATTTTAGATGGATTCACAGCACCAATAATTCCTTCAACAAATGACAAAGCAGTGAAACTCGGTCAGAATAATTCCAAAGTCAAAAATGCACTTCTGAATGGTCTTAGTGAAACGGTATTCACCAAAGTTGCACATTGTAAATCCGCTAAAGATATTTGGGACAAACTTCAAAATATTTATGAAGGAGATTCAAAAGTCAAAGCAACAAAACTTCAAACTTACAGAGGTCAGCTCGAACAACTTAAGATGAA
>SNQJ01S0040889.1:53068-91637 GCA_010110895.2 Picea sitchensis
GTTGTTTGGGTTAAATCTACGATGGTTGACTGTCTAGATTTTCAATAGTAACACAATTTCCTGCAATGATTTTCCTTAATGACTATTCTACTCTTTTTTTTCTATAAGCTTTGATATGTCAGTGGAACTATGATTTTCTCTTCAACATAATTTATGGACAGTAAATATCCAAGGGGAGAATTTTCGGTCAAAGACCTTTGAATTGGAGAAACTCCAAAAGATTGATGTGGCCAATGGTTGGGATCAAACTTTGCTCTGATACCAAATGTGGTGAACATCCAGAACCAAGTACCATGCGAATTCAACACAAGCCATAGCTAGACATAAAGCCTTCCATAGTTATGCTTTGAGGATAAAACATTTATAAGGGAGAGGCAATGCTATATATATATATATATATAATAAATCAATAATTAATATTCAATAACTAACATGTAATGAAAAGACACCTTCTTGACGAAAGGTCACATCTCTTCACGAAAGGGCACCCCTACGTGGGTATATATATGATCCTCATTCTCATTGTAATCATATCATATCTTATTCAATTACTTATTACTTGTCCTATATGGATTTTAACCTATTGTCCTTTTTACATTGGATATTTACATAATTGAACTGGCTTGGTTCACCATACTCTTGATCCCATTGCTCATTCCACACTGCTTCCATGCTCTCTCTTCCTTCCCCTCCTTTAGATCTAGAACATTCATTTCCTTGGGATCCTTAGCTTGCTTCTATCAGAAGCAGCCCCGAGAGTCAAGCTCCCAAATCGAAGGGGCACCTCCATGGTACTCTCAGATGATAGCTTCAACCGAACCAATCACTCCTCTGTGTACATTTATGAAGGTAGTCATAATTTCTCCAACCACTGGGTCTGACTTCCATTAAAGAGATTTATTGTAAATTGGGTGAACATGGTACTTCATGCATGTTTAGTCATTATGATTTATTCAGGTAAGGGTTGGGACTTCTTGGGAAAAAAAGGAAATTACTAGTTCCCCCTCACCAATTCCCACTCGTGGTATCATGGACAATATTGTAAGGCTTCCCCTTCAGTATGTTGATAGGTAATTTCATTAAATATAAAACATAATTACCGCGTTCAACAATTACAATCATGAAGTCTAAATCATAATTACAGACTTGGGGGAAAATAAGGTGTTACAGTTAAGATGAATCTAGGTTGTATACTATTTAAAGCACTTCTTTTTGAGCACTTGTATGAACACCTATATAAGTCGAAGGAATGCTTTTGGGAGATCAACTTGTTGTTAGAACACCTATACATGTATTTGGGAGATTAACTTTCTATTGAAATCTCATATTAAATCTATTATTCTATAAATTGGTATAACCAATGTACATCCGTATTAACTCTGAATTTGTTATGTGGCGAGAAAGAATTTTTTATGTAGTGAGAGAGGTTAAATCCCTCGAGGTACAAACATTTTCTCAAGTTTTTTTCACTCTAAAAAATGTTTGCAATTGAAGGGATTTGATCCCTCTCGGTGCATGATAAATCCATAATTAATATGGATTTACTATTCGTTTTAAGCTCGAAACAAATTATAAAAAAGTGGAATTTTGGTTATGGGAATGATCGAGAAGGATCTCCACACAAGTATTCATTACTTTGCACACCATGGAGAAGATCATTAAAATGATGATTGATGATAGGTGACAAAGTTTAAAAGGAATGTTTAATGCTTCATATTGTAAAAATGATTAATATTTTTTTAGCATAATGTGATCATGTATTTTTCATTTAATTTGTAAAAAGGAAATTAAAGTTAAGTTTGAGAATCCACCTCACAAATTAGTTTCCTAGCTTTAAGGGGAAACTAGTTTTGTGTGAAAATCCACCACACAAATTAGTTTCCTAATTTTAAGAGGAAGTTGGGAGTCTCATGAGTTGGTTTGTGATTCTTCCTCATTTTATCACGAGTGGTTTCCTAGTCTCAATGGGAAGTTAAGGTTGGTTGAGATGTTGTCTCGTTATTTTCCTTGAGTTGTTATTAGATCCTAAAATTGTGGATCTTGTCTCCTTGAATTATGGAGAGAGGGAAACTATATAAATTCCTTATATAATATTTGTTAAGGGAGGCCCCTTGGAGAGAGAGAGAGATTTGCATTGTAAGGAATGTAGTCCTCCTAGTGTCTGAAGAAATGTCACTTATGTTTCAGCCGTGCTATAGGAAGGAAAATAAAGTTATTTGTATTCCAAGTGGATCTGAAGATGTAGCGAGCAAATTCTGGTGAACTCTGTTAACACATGGGTGTCAAATTATATGTGTGAGTTTTGTTTTCATTCCCAGTTGATTAAGTAGAGATTCAATTAGACATATGCACATAATTATGATGGTTTTGATCAAGTTCATATGCAATGCTTAATGATTATTTGCTCATGTTCACATGCGATTAAGTGTCAGTAAAATATCCTCATGGTAGGATTTTTGTAGAGAAAGATCTCATAGAAATTCCCGGATAAAGTGGTATCAGAACAGGTCTGACCAGTTTTGCAGATCGTGAATATCATCATGGGGAAAGAAAAGAAGCAAGCATGGCTTCATGAGATTGAAGAAATAAATCATACAATTCAAGCAAAGAACATTGAATTGAGGAGGTTGCTTCAAGAATCTGAAGAAGAAAAGAGAAAAATAAGACTGCAACTACAAGCTATAGGAGAAAGCTGGGGAATGCTCCACGATGGAAGCAGAAAGTCCTTCCAAGATAAAACCAACTTGTGGCCATGATAGGTATAGTAGTTATGGTTCTTTTCATGAAAATGTTGATGGCTATAGATATTTTTAGATAATAGAGGATGCTCTCCGGACACCAGGTAACCAAGGTGGTTTCCTAGAAGCTTCATATACAACATCCAACTAGGAGGAGCAGTTGACCAAACGTTAGGAAGATGACCAAGTGTCACAAACAAGATTGGAGGTAAAGGATTCTCCATGTTCAATTCCTTCCCTTATTAATGATGAATCTTATTTTGGAGTTTTTGAAAGGAACACCAATGACATTAGATTGAAATTCCCGAGGAAGATGGGGTATAAAGGAGGAGGTCTTTGTATTGATGGCCAAGGAATCATTCAACCATTGGAGGTTGAAGGAAGACCCCAATATATGGGATTGGGGTATGGTGAAAGAGAATGATAAAAAATAGTGGAAGCAGAGGATTCTTCAAGAAAAGAGATAATATCATCACCAAAAACAACTAATAAAAACGATGGCACATCACTGATCCATGTGGATATTGGTGGCCACCCACCTATTCCTACTGGTTCCTCTAAACAGTTTTTAGTTCAACACGTTTCTCTGTAATGATGACATTTCGTTGTAATTGTGGGTCCTTCACTTGTGGGGATATCATGAAGCCCTACAAAACATCTAGGAGTATATTGGTGTCTGCCCACCTATTCCAACTGACTTATTTTGGAAGTGTTCACGTCAGTACATATTTCTGTACTTCAAGGGCCGTTTTGGGGTCCTAAACAATATTTTTTTTTGGCTTGCCAGAGTCAAACTATAGATAGAGTTATATTTTGACAACATGATGTGTAGATCTCGAAACAACCTTTTCAACGGGTTATCACACGCCTAAAACAGAGGTTGTATGCAAAAGTTACGACCCTGAGAAGTTGAGGTACAAACTTACCCATTGGGGCCCACATAACTTTTGGCGTTTCATCTCCTAGGGTTAGGTTTTTTGGTATCTAGGGATTTGGAATTCATGAGTAATGTTAAAAAGGACTCTGGAGCCTCATTGTAATCATTCTTCTCAGAAGAAAGTGCATAGCAGCCACATCTCTTCTTAGAGATAACTACCACCATTTGAGCAGGTTCTTTTTCAGTTCTCTAGTTTTACAGTTTTAGCCTATTTTATTTATTCAATAGAATTTATTGTTCATTGTATATCTTTTGTTGTTCTCCGTATCTCTGTTTTATTGTATTCATTTCGTTCTACTCATAAATCTAGATTAGTGGTATCAGAGAAGTCTTCTCTTCATTTATTTGTTTTCATGCATGTCCCCGACAAGATCTGGGTACAAGAAGTTGGGACTCAAACTAGTTGAGACTTTTCCCGGTCACACCGAGCCCGAAAAAAACTCATGGGGGATGAGAAGAAAGATTATGGAGTAGCAGATCCTTTTAAACTGTTTCCCGAGGAATCCCTTGCGCGACAAAGGAACAAAATGCTGGACAACTTTGCACAGATCCTTCGATAGCTGCCCACATGAGATGCATCTTCATTAAGCGGCCATGTAACCCCCTTCAAGGTACAAGTAAATTTTGATATTCCATTATTTGAAGGAATGATATATGCAGATGTTGTAGATAAATGGTTGAATCTGTTTGAAGGGTATTTTTCGATCCACAATTTTTTCGATAGGGAAATGATTACTTTTTTCACTCCTCAAGGTTGTCCCCCATGTTAAGGACTAATGGGATACTTACTCTGAGCAAAGGGCCATAGAGGAATCTGAAATATTTGTGGTTTCCCCCACATGGAATTACTTCAAGGATGCCATTAAATAACAATACTACCCTGTAGGAAGCTACAAGGACAAGTACACAAGATGGACCATGTTGCGTCAATAAAGGGACTAGACAATACCAGATTTCACCAATATTTTCCATACCCTACGCACCAAATTGGGTATCAAAGACTTTGAACAACATTTAGTGCTCAAATACCATGACTGTCTGCATAGATACATTCAAACATAAATGTAGTTTCTGGACATCGCATCATTAGGTGCAACTTATAGATATGTTTTCAATATCGAGCAAAAATTTAAGCAGAAGAGGAGAGAATTTGGATATGAAAACTCCTCACAGTTGAAGCAGGGAAAAGGCATCCCCAACCCACAAAACAAGGGAGAGAGAAAAGATGGTCACTCTCAGGACAACCAGTCCAAAACACAACCCAATAAGGGTAATGAGAAGTAGAATAAGGGCATGAGAAAGTGGTGTGAATACCATAAAATCCCTTGGCACAACACCGAAGAATGTTGCTCCAAGTAGTCACTAGTAGCCGAGTTGAAATTTTCTGAATTCAAGGTAGATTCTAACTCTGAATCAAATCCATAAGGAGGGAAGAAGATTATCGATGTCGAACTGAGTGCCATTGTCTCTACAACACAAGTCAAACCAAACAAACCAGAAGAACCAAAGGAAGGGGAATGCCTCTTTCACTCACAGATGTGGGTAAAGGGGTCTCTGCTTCATTTCATTGTCGATAGTGGCAGTCAAAAGAACCTGATCTTAGCAGAGGTCTTCAAGCACCTGGACCTACCAGTGACACCGCACCCACAACCCTACACCATCGGCTGGCTTTTCCAAGGAAGAGATCTCTGCTTCAGCCAACAATGTCATTTTCCCTACAACATCAATCCCTTTAAAGACGAGGTATTTTGTAATATTGCTCCCCTTGAAGTTTGTGATGTTCTTTTAGGACAATCATATTTGTGGAAGAAACATGTTGTGTATGATTCTAGACCTTGCAATGTTATTATTACTTTGGGTAGAAAATTGTATAGGATACCAGAGGTAGCGTCGCCTATCGCTATTTATTTAATCTCTGCTAATCAATGGAGTAAAGTCATTTCACATACCGAGAAGTTCATCTTCTTTGTGGTTTGTGGTCATAGTAAGCATAAGGTCACCACCACATCCGTGAACTCTACACAAAGCCTCTCTTTGTAGCATAATCAAGTGGATGGGATCGTGGAAGAGTACATAGACATCTTCTCCTCACTCACCGGGGTACCGACGCACTACAAAGTCAAGTATCCAATTGATATAAATGCAGGTGCACCTCTGCCTAATGGAGCATTCTATCGTCGTTCATTGATGGAAAATGAAAAAATAAAGCATCAAATCCAAGAGCTACTTCAAAAGGGGCACATCAAACCCAACTCCTCCCCTTGCGGAAGCCCAATTGTACTGGTGCAAAAGAAAGACGGGACCTGGTGGCTCTCCATTCATTACAGAGCATTACACAAAATCACAGTTAGGAACCGATACCCAATTCCCTAAATTGATGACCTTCTTGACCAACTAAAGGGGGGAAAGTTCTTCAACAAGATTTACCTAAAGTCTGGTTACCACCAGGTTCCCATTGAGCCTCCAGAGGTATGGAGGACAAATTTCAAATCTAAAGAAGGTCTCTTCGAATCGCTGGTCATGCCCTTTGGCTTAACAAATGCACCAAAAACTTTCATGAGGTTGATGAATGATGTATTGAGACCCTTAACCAACTCTTTTTTGGTGGTATATCTAGATGACATCCTCATCTTCAACAGAACTTGGGAAGAGCACATGCAACATATTCAACAAGTTTTGAGCACTCTACGACAACACAAGCTATATGCAAACTTGGAAAAATGATCCTTTGGCATGAACATGGTCCAATATTTGGGATACATTGTTGACAAGCATGGGGTACATGTGGATCTAGCTAAGATCCAAGTCATCCATGACTGGCCAACCCTGACCACATTGACCGAGATTCAGAGTTTCTTGGGACTTGCCAACTTCTACCGACGGTTAATGGTGGGATTCTACCATATTGCATGGGCCCTCAGCCAAGTGACCAAGGGTAATGGCAAGGAAACGTTCGCATGGGGGAAGGCACAACAACGAGAATTTGATGATCTGAAGCATCGCTTGTGCTCAACTCCAGTACTCTCCTTATCCAATATGAAAAAACCGTTCGAGATTGAGATTGATGCATTCGACTATGTTGTAGGCACAGTTCTCACTCAACACAGTCATTCAATAACATACCATAGTTAAACACTATCAGATATTGTTCAGAAATACCCCACTTATTTCAAGGAAATGTATCCCATTTTTCAAGCCCGTCATCAATGGAAACATTACATTTTGGGAAAGGAGACAATCATCCATATTGATCACAAGCCTCTGCAGTTCATATAGACACATGGGAAGTTGTAGAACGACTGCCATCAAAAGTGGTCCACATACCTACAACAGTTCCATCTCAACATCAAGTATAAGACATGGATCCAAATCATGTCGTTGACTGCCTCAGTCGACCTATTGTGGCTGCAGTCACCACCACTCTCCATTCCTGTGGGCATGAGGCATCTGAGTGGCCCCAACTTTATCAACAAGATCCTGACTTTGCCACCACCTATCATCTCTTGGGTACATGCGCGAATGTCATTGATTTTCACATTCACGATAAAATGTTATGCCATCTGGGCCAACTCCATGTTCCTGCAAGCGAGCGTGCAAAGATTATTTTGGAGGCTCACTATAGTCAGATGGTAGGACATTTTGGCATGGAGAAAACTATGGTCATTCTACATAAACATTTTTATTGGCCAAAACTTCGACAGGACGTCAACAAGTATATCAGATCTTGCACTGCATGTGTCATTACCAAGCCAACCATCAAGAATCAAATATTATACACCCCTCTTCCTACTCTTGAAAGGCCTTGGGAATCCATCTCGATGGATTACATGTATTGCCTTTCATCCACCAACCAAGGCAATGATTGCGTATTTGTGGTGGTTGATCGGTTTTCGAAGATGGCCATTCTCACACCCTGAAATAAGAGCATCAGAATGATAGATACTATGTATCTGTTATTCGAACATGTGCGGGTCCATTTTGGGATACCATATACCATCATCTCTGATCAGGACAACAGGTTAGTCAACACATTTTGGTCGAGTCTCTGGTCACTGTTGGACACCAAGCTCACTAAATCCATTGCCTTCCACCCTCAGATCGATGGCCAAAAAGAGGTCGTCAATTGGATGATTGTGCATATCCTTCACATGTATAACTTTAAACATCTATGTACGTGGGATGAGAATTGTCTTCCCTATGTTCAACATAGCTACAACAGGGCTCTCCATAGCTCCACCGACCATAGCCCATTTCAGGTGAGTCTAGGATTCCAACCCTTGGGTCCCACTGATGTTGCACTACCTCTTGGAACTACACAGACAAAATCTTCCCATGTTCAATCTGAGGCCAACAAAGCCACCAGATTCATTGAGCATATTTAGCAAATACACCAATAGGTCCATGAGATTTTGCAGAAAGCCAATGTTAAGTACAAGCAGCGATATGATTAACACCTAGTATTGCACAAGTTTTAGGTGGGAGACAAGGTCTGATTACATTTGCAGAAATAATGCCTTATAGGGCCCCATCGGAAGCTCCATCCACTTTTCTATGGGTGACAATGGTTTTAAGCTCAACACTCCCCCCTTCCTTGGCTTTCACCTAGTGTTCAAAGTGGAGCTCCTCCGACCATGTTTTCCACCATTATTGGACACCTCAGAGATCACAAAAAAATTGACACCCACAGAGCTCAACCCTGACTACATGGAACATGAATCCACTGATAAGATAGTGGACACACAGGTCAAGGGAACTCGCCAGTAGAGGATCCAGCTTTATCGGGTTGTCAAGGCAAGACAATTCTTGCACCAAGGAAAGTGGCTCACCCGGGACCAAATTTAGAAGAAATTTCCTCACCTGTTGGGGGAACTCAATGCAATGGAGAAAATTTCTTCCTAAGGGGGGAGGACTGATTCAGGTGGATATTTGTGGCCACACACCTATTCCAACTAGCTCCTCTAAACAGTTTTTAGTTCAACACTTTTATCTGTAATGATGACATTTATTTGTAATTGTGTGTTCTACACTGTTGGGGCTATCCTGAATCCCTACACAACATCCAAGAGGATATTGTTGGTTGTTCACCTATTTCAACTAGCTTATTTTGGAATTGTTCATGTTAGTACATCTTTCTATACTTCCAGGGTCGTTTTGGGGCCCTAAACAATGTTTTTTTTTGGCTTGCCATAGTCAAAATGTACACGAAGTTAGATTTTGATGACTTACTATGTAGATCTCAAAAAGACCTTTCCAATGGGCTATCACATGCCTAAAACATAGGTCATATGAAAACTTTATGACCCCGGGAAGTTGAGGTACCAACTTATCCATTGGGGCCCACATAACTTTTAGTGTTTCATCTCCTAGGGTTATGTTTTTGGAATTCATGAGTAATGTTAAAAGGATCCTTGTAGCCTCATTGTAATCATTCTGCTCAGACTGATGCGCGTAGCAACCATATCTCTTCAATGATATTGCTACCACCATTCGAGCAAGTTGTTTTTGGTTATGCAGTTTTACAGTTTCAACCTATTTTATTTATTCAATAGAATTTATTGTTCAATGGACATCACATCATTAGGCATGGATTATAGATATGTTGTCAATATCGAGCATAAATTTAAGCAGAAGAGGGGAGAGTTTGTATCTGCAAACTCCTCACATCTGAAGCAAGGAAAATGTGACTGCAACCCACAAAACAAGGGATAGAGCAATGATGGCCAATCTTAGGACAACCAGTCCAAGCCGCAACCCAATATGGGTAATGAGAAGTCGAAGGAGGACATGGGAAAGTGGCGTGAATACCCGAAAATCCCTTGGCACAACACCGGAAAATTTCGTTCCAAGCAGTCACTGGTGGCAGAGATGAAAGTTTCTGACTCTGAGGGGAAGATTCTGGCTCTGAATCAAATAAATAAGGAGGGAAGCAGATTATCGATGTTGAACCCAATTCCATTTTTGCTACAACCACAGTCCAACAAAGCGAACTGGAAGAACTAGAGGAAGGGGAACACCTCTTTCACTCACAGATGTGGGTAATGGGGGCTTCACTTCATTTCATTGTCGATAGTGATAGTCAGAAGAAACTGATCTTAGCAGAGGTAATCAAGCATTTGGACTTGCCGATGACACTGCACCCGCAACCCTACACCATCGGATGGATTTTCCAAGGAAGAGATATTCACGTCAACCACCATTATCGTCTGTCCTACGACATCAAGCCCTTCAAAAATGAGGTATTGTGTGATATTTCTCCCCTTGAAGTTTGTGATGTTATTTTAGGACAACCATATTTGTGGAAACAACATGTTGTGTATGAGTCTAGACCCCACAGTGTTATTATTACTTTGGGTATACAATTGTACAAGATACTATAGATAATGCCGCCTACCACTATTTCTTTAATCTCTGCTAAGAAATGGAGTAGATTCATTTCACAGACCGGGAAGTTCGTCTTCTTTGTGATCTGTGGTCACAGTAAGCAGAAGTTTACCGCCACATCCATGACCTCTACACAGAGCCTCTCTTTTCAGCAGAAGCAAGTGGACATGATCGTAGAAGAGTATAGAGACATATTGTCCTCACCCATGGGGGTACCGGTGCACTGCCAAATCAAGCATCCAATTGATCTAAAAACCAGTGCACCTCTGCTTATTGGACCAGTCTATTGTCGTTCGTTGTTGGAAAATGACGAAATCAAGCATAAGTGCCAAGAGTTTCTTCAAAAGGGGCACACCAAATCCATATCCTCCCCTTGTGGAAGCTCGATTTTATCGGTGCTGAAGAAAGATGGGACCTGGTGGCTCTGCGTTGATTATAGAGCATTAAGCAAAATCACAGTCAGGAATCGATAACCAATTCCCCAAATTGATGACCTTCTTGACCAACTCAAGGGGGAAAATTTATTCAACAAGATTGACCTAAAGGCATGCGACCACCAGGTTCCCATCGAACTGAATGATGTATGGAAGACAAATTTCAAATCTAAAGAAGGTCTCTTCGAATGGTTGGTCATGCCCTTTGGCTTAACAAATGCACCAACAAATTTCATGAGGTTGATGGATGATTTATTTCAACACTTGACCAACTCTTTTGTGGTGGTATATCTAGATGACATCCTCATCTTTAGCAAAACTTGGGAGGAGCACATGCAACATATTCAACAAGTTTTGAGCACTCAGCGACAACACAAGATATATGCCAACTAGGAAAAATGATCCTTTGGCATGAACATGGTCCAATACTTGAGATACATTGTTGATGAGCATAGGGTACATGTTGATCCAGCTAAGATCCAGGTCATGTGTAACTGGCCAGCCCTGACCACAGTAACCAAGCTTCAGAGCTTCTTGGGACTTGCCAACTTCTACCGATGGTTCATGTTAGGATTATCCCATATTGCATGGGCCCTTAGCCAAGTGACCAAGGGTGGTGGAAAGGAAACGTTCACATGGGGGAAGGCACAACAATGAGCATTTGATGATCTGAAGCATCACTTGTGCTCATCTCCATTACTCTCCTTACCCGATCTGCAACAACCGTTCAAGATTGAGACTGATGCATCCAACTATGTTGTAGGCACAATTCTCACTCAACATGGTCATCCAATAACATACCATAGTGAAAAAATCTCAGATATCGTCCAAAAATACCCCACCTATGACAAGGAAATGTATTCCATTGTGCAAGCATGTCATCAATGGAACATTACATTTTGGGCAAGGAGACAATCATCCACACTTATCAAAATCCTCTGTAGTTCATACAAACACATGGGAAGTTGAAGAATGAGTGCCATCAAAAGTGTTCCACATACCTACTGTTATATAAAGATTTGCCTCGCCATTGCAATCTTGCAAAGAGGGCCTTTTTCCATTTCGCTATGAAGACTTGTCATCCCTTTTTGATGAATCTAGAGATAAAAAGATACGTTTTTCCACATATATGCTCCCTATCTGTTATACAAGATGTGTATATGCTGGATGCTCCACTACAACCTGCGTAGATCGAGATTTCTGCCAGAAAATAAAAAATGAGGTCGGGTTTCCATGTCATGACATAAGATATCTGATCCTTGGCCTTCCATATACTGGAAACATTCTGACTCGGCCCTTCAGTTGCATTCTGAAGGCTATAAGAGCACAATTTCGAGCTATGGAAAAGGGGAGAAAGCATTCAACTTTGAGAGCAAGGTTACTCTGGAGAAATTACTTCATATTGAGTCTGCATCCCTTTGTCCCTCAATTCTGAACACAATGTTAAGCCCCCAAGCTCTTTCCCTATTGCTGAGAGGACCTCATTGCCTCTTTCCTATGAGCTTGATATGTCTCCTATCTCAAGCGGCATAAGATGCGTCGTGATGCTCCACTACAACTCCTCGTATTCAGATTTCTACTTTAAAATAAAAATGAGGTCGGGTTTCCATGTCATGACATAAGATATCTAATATTTGGCCTTCCATATACCGAAAACTCACCGGCCCTTCAGCTTGCATTCCCGCTATAAGAGCACAATTTCGAAAGCTATGGAAAGGGGAGAAAGCATCTTAACTTTTAGAGAAAGGTTACTTTGGAGAAATTACTCATATTGAGTCTACATCCCTATGTCCCTCACTCAACACACAATAAAGGCCCCCAAGCTCTTTCCCTATCACGAGAGGACCTCATTGCCTCTTCTATGAGCTTGCCTTTTAGTGGAGGGACGAAGCTAGGGACCCAGTTGGACTGAACTTGGTTTCTTGGTTTCGAACCGCGTCATTAACGAAGTTTGTAATGTTGTCACTGGCCATCAATTATTAATACTAGAAAATACCTTTCCGGCCCCTATTGGTATCTTGCAACATATGATTATTATCCATGGGCTGTTTGTAATGTTTATTAATGGATTATGCTATATGACGTGCTAACCCCTTTTATATCACTGCAGTAATTTTCTCTGCTTTGTTTGTTGAGAACTTCTTGCGGTATAAAGCTTTGGGTCAAAGTGCTCTATGGTGGAACATCATCAAAAGTTGGATCAAGGTAGGCTTTTCTTATATTGCACATTAGTTTATATAACATATGTTGGAATTGAGCTGATTTCACAGCCATACCTGCCTGTTGTGGTTTTTCCTTGGCCCATAGAGTTTTTCCCTTGTAAATGTATATGAAAACTCCAATCGGGAGAGATCTTCCTTCTATGGCTGAAGTACTTTTTTTCTTTGCATTGCTCTTTTTCCTTTGTATTTTGTCGTATCAACGCTGGATGATTCCTGCTCACTCGAAGTCCGAAGCTTTTCAGCCTTTGGCGCTTTGCCTGCCTTTGTTTTGTGCCATTATGTAATACTTCTTTTGTCTTGATGCCTATAATTGCTTGTTGTCTCACTGCAAGAAACATATATACCTTTGTTCTCCTGAAAATTTGTGTATACCACTTCCCCTTGTTTGTTTTCTTGGTTCAAGGATCGAGGGTGGATTTGAAGATCATTTGTTATTGGGTCTCTGTAGTGTCTTTTGAGATTATTTGGGATGACAGAAAACCTGTTTGGAGTTGAATTTTTGGGCTGATTCTCTTTGTTTTCCATTTTATTTGTCCTTTGTTATTTGCTGTTTGTTTGGCTACTTCAGGTATTATGTCAGTTATTTCTTTTATACATTGTAGAATTTATATATTAGGTTGGTCATCAATCCATGCATTTTTCTTTTTAGTATATTGAAAATAAAAAAAATAGGCATTTTATTGCTTGGCACTTTTGTCTTTGAATCTTTATCGTAGCTTAGCACATTTAGTGAAAGATTGCATTTCTACTTCCACCAGAGTTGAAATTGAAGACCGTGACCGCTCTTATTAGCATATCATCTCAAGGAAAAAGCAAGATAGACTTTGCATTATATCTCAGATTTATTTCTGGCAGAAGTCATAACACCATGTATGCTTCACTTACCATATACCTTTTTGAGTAACCACTACCAATAAAATTTACGCTTTAAACTAAAAATTGATTAGTCACGTCATTTATTTTTAGGGTGCACAAACTAGCCTAGGATATAGTGCCTTGGAATAGATCTTGTGGAGTAAACTTCTCCAAGGTAATTAAATCAACATATGTGTCTCAGACAGGGAGTTGAGAAGTCCATCAGATAATTACTAATATTAGGAGGCTCTTCTCACACCGTAGTTAATCACAAGGTCGCATGAAGTTAGTTGAAGGATAACCCTTGGATACTCACCTAGTCAGTGATATTTCGCGGATTTATTTGTATTTGGGGATCTTGCTAGTAACCATACTTCCATGAGAGAGTATAGACCAAGGTTTCACCACCGCCCATAAGGATCCAACACTATTTAATGCTTGCATGTGCACGATTATAAAGGTTTATTAGTTGTTTGACTTAGGTATCTCATAGGTTACTTGGTGGGTATATTCGGGCGAAATTCTAAGTTTCCATAGGGGTTTGACAACACAACCCTTTTATGGAGGATTACTCTCCCGGGATTCGACTGATCAGTTTTGCTTTACTAGGCCCTTTTAACTGATTCTATTACCTCCAATTTTTAGCGGGGAGTCTCAAGTCCCCTTTGGATGAGACATACCTTCTTTAGAGAGGGAGTCCACTCAACCAATTTACCCCATTTATATGCATATTATCCATTGGATTCTTTTGGTATGTTTTTTGACTACTAGTTGGCCTTAATATATATTGTTATTTTTGTAGAGTCATAAGTCGCCGTGGAGTTTTAATCAACTTCCTCTCGTGTCCCGGCTTGTTACATTTACCACTGGATTTTGAGTCTTTTCATTCTAAAAGGAGTACATTTATTTGGAGTGGTACACACACATCCACTTTTTAGACTTGTGTCTCCACAAGGATGAGTACCGAGTCTAGTCTTCATAACACTATGAGTTTATCAACTCCCAATCCCACTATAATTAATTTCACTCCTTCTAATATTACGTGTAACCAAGATAGTTGTAGTGCCAGAGGCTTATGCAAGTACTATGGCTCAACTTGTAGTTAATGTTTCATCTTTTGCCTGAAACCCTTTTGGGGGTTTAGGACACTCGTCGAAGTTACAATGTTCAGACCATCCGCACGGCTTCTATTCTTTTTTCTTATGGTATTATTCATCCTCTTCAAGAAGCTGAATCGCCATCCCAACTCAAGCAAGGGCTGAACATCAGCTTTGGACTTAAATTACACCTCCTTACACTCCTTCCCCGCTTGGTAGTTCTCATATTCCCTGCTTAATCCTATTGTGGAAGTGTCTCTTTTCTAACCTCGGTCTAATCCTTCTATACCGGATGAACAACTCACCGGTGAACGTTCTCGGCCGGAGCATCCCTATCCCTGCGCTAATTCGGACTAATAGTTTTGGCATGATGAATCACTAATCCTCCTATTCTAATTTGGGAAGGCCATTCTTACACTTTTGGATTAATTCCCCAAACTAGGATCTAATCCAGCTTGGGGAAATTTAACAACCCTTAGCTTTGAATCTAATCCAACCTGGGAAACTTTTATAACCTCTTATCGTAACATTCCCGCTGGAATGATGCCCAATCCATCTTTGGTGAATCAACCTCTCAGAAGTGAAGTCCTTTAATTCTGGACAAGGTTTTGGTTCTTACCAGAATTTTGGATGGAATGTAGTTCCTAACACACAATCTTTCACGGGAGGTTGGGGCCATATGTCGCAACCCCATATCCATTTTCTTGCCACAATTAATCTTCCAGACTTTTCTAATTTTATGAATGAACCTGTGAGTCATGATCCCACATGCCCCCCTATCCATACCAAACTTCCATAAGACATTCCAAAGTTTCAGGTAAGAATGGTGAGGGACCCCGGTGGATCACTGCCACTTACTTTCACCTTTGGTGCTCAGCTTGAATTTCTCTCGAATCTCCGCTTTTGATTCTATTAGATTACGATTGTTTTAGCGTACTCTCGTTGGAGTTGTGTTGCAATGGTACATTGAGCTACCTAGGGGACATATGGGTCTTTTCAACAGTTAGTGCTAGCCCTGTATCAACCACTTTACCTCCATTCATTATGATGTTGGCCTTGAACTTTTCGACTTCCACTTAAGGTACCCACACTCCATCTCGGACCACATATCCGTGGAATGATGTAGGAGGTTACGTGCTTGCCGCACTTCCTTTACCATCCTTTCTTTCTAGAATGGTTCCTAAAGTCTTTGCATGCTCCTATTTCGAAGGATGTTTCTACATATTGGGTTACATCTAAGGAAGAAGAGGTTTTTAAAGCCCATCATTTAGATATTATATATGCTCAGTATGGAATGTTATACCACCTTCTTCCGCATCGCATCGCGCATAAATCACGATCCTAGATGTAATCCCGTGCCTTACGGGAATTGTAGGGTCCTCTAATGTAAAGTCCACATTCGAATGAAGTTCCGTTGAGGGCCACCCCGCCCTGATCCTCCAAACCCAAATCTTAATCGACTCGGATGTAATATCTTCAGACAATTTCAAACCAAACGTAGACTTCAAATGCAACCGTGATAAACAAAACAGTTATCTAAATAATCGTAAGGGGTGGGAAGAATAAATAAAACCTAAGGACAAAGATAATGGAAACAAAATGATAATACCGGAGAGGGAAGCGCTGAAAGAGAAACGAAAGGTGAAGTTTCCTTGAGAACTTTGTACCGATGACCACCTTTACACTTATGCCCCAAACTTGTGGATGCAGGTTTCTTAAATCTACCATGCTGACGAACCCATTCCCAGACAATCAACACTTAGACTCGAGTTTCAATTGGGGAAATGCATCTGGAAGTCAAAACCCACCATGGTAAGATGGTGGATCGGTTTACCAATATGGTCAACGCTGAAAATTGATATAGCCACCGGCTTCGATATATCTCTTCAAAAGCTAGTACCGACCTAAAATCTCCTCCTCCAAACCTCCGGACAAAACCACAGGATCGAGAAACCAGAGCTACCACCTCGTATTCGGAAGCGAGTACTCGCCTTTCTACCTAATAACCCTAACGCCAGAAGCCGCCTATAACTACTTATTGTTGAGGGATCCACAAACCCCTTGTGCAATATCATCTATGGAGGTACTCGAGACATGTCCTTCAAGAGAGGGGAATGCCTTACTCTCAGCTTTAGGAGCTATAAAACCTAGTGGCTCAAAAGTTATCAAGTTTCACATCAAATATGTGAATCCTCTCTTGCCTTACCACATGGATTTGAAAATCCATGTGGAGTATTCCAAGTACACTATCAAACAAGCGGTAGTTGATGAAGGTGCTGCCACCTACATGATGTCCCTAGTATGTTGGAAAGCTCTATGTTCTCTGACTCTTTCCAAGTTTTCAAACATGTTGATCAAGGCTGATCTGGCCATTCCTTCCACCCTCATGGTATTCTCCCGCCTTTCCTATCTCGCTTAGCTGGGAAGATGGTAGAGGCTTAAAGTAGAGGTAGTTGATGCACCTTATCGATTACAACTTATTACTAGGTCGCAATTGACCTATGCTATGGTCGTTGTTGTATCATTCCGCCTCCGCATACTTTCATTTTCTCATCGGGGATGGCCAGGACAATGGACTACTATCCTTTTCATGCACTCTAGTCCTAATGCATCGGTTGGACTGGCCGATCCCAAAGGATCAACATTTTCACGATTAACTGAGAATATCAGCGTTGGAATGTATTTTTCCCTCATGGGTACTTTCTTTCCACTTCACAATCATTCACCAACATTATTCCATGTCTAGTAGGCCCGCTTCAAGAGGGGAGGTCCATTCCTTCCTCAAGACTTCCTATCTTGGCAGGATCCATGGATCCTTACCTTCTCCGGACTTCACGCAGAAGGCCTGGATCACATGCTAGAATGGCTATGCCACTATCAACAAAAAATATTATGTATCAATATGTTCTTGACTCTTTCTTCGATCCCGATCCTGTTACCTCTCAGACGGACGAGGAGGATCCCCGCTCGTAGGGATCCCATTATGCCTATATGGGCCACCCTCGCTATCTCTTTCCTTTCACATGATTTTAGATGAGACTCTGCTCTCTAGATTTGTTTCTCATCCGGCCATGAATGTTTTCGAGAGACTTTGGGATGATATGCATCATCGCATCTTATTTTTCCCAAGTCTCGGGAAGAATTGAGCAAGATGATTTTCGATCTAGTTTGAGTGAGATATTCGGTCATGCCATAGTTCCACTTGATACGCATGGTATTTGCGTCGAAGGCAAATATGTATAGCATTCCTACCATCTCGATTGATATCCCTCGTACCCCTAGAAAGATTGAAAACGAAATATAGGTGCGGATTGTTCGCCATAAGATATTTTGATCTACACCAACCTCTTCAAATAAATTCAAGATGTATTCGCTTATCATATGAAGAGATGCCATGGATTCTGGACCCTCATATTGCTCAATACGAGATTAGACTTATCCTGATGCTAAAACCTGCTCAACAACATCTTGGATTTGTTAATCCTAGGAAGGCCCTCGCTATTAAGGCGCGTAGGTGGAGAAGCTACTTAATGCTAGCTTCATCTACCCTGCCCTTTAACCGAATGGGTATCCAACCTCGTCTCTGAATAAAAGCAAGGAACCATCCATGTGTATGGACTTTCATGATATGAACAGGTTTGTCCTAAAGATAACTTCCTGACACCTTTCATTGGTCATATTCTCGATGAGTGTGTGTGAAGAGAAATATTTTCCTTTATGGATGGAATTTTAGGATAACCAAATCTAGATCAAACCCCAAGGACCACTGCATACATTTGCTATGTTCCCTTGGGGGTACTTTTGTGCCACCAAAGATGCCTTTCGTTCTTAAGAACGTCGGAGCAACCTCCAATGTGCCATGACTTTCACTTTCATGATCTCAAACACATAGTCGGGCTTATCTAGATGATCTTTGCCGCCACTCACAAGAGAGTGGATCATGTTACACACCTTCGACAGGTTTTTGAAAGATGTCATACTATCGAATCTGGTTTAACCCTAAAAAATGCATCTTTTGTGTTAAGTCCGGCTATCTCTAGATTCTGCTTCATGACCTGATCATGGTAGATCCTCTAAGGTTGCTAATACTAAATGCCTCCCCGCGGTACAATTAGACAACTCAAGGTTTTACAAGGAGCTTTCAACTTCTTTCTGTGTCGGTTTATATGAATTATGCCAATATCGCGAAGGGCTTCATGCACCTATTGAAGAAAGATACCCTGTTTATCCTCGATGGAGGAAGCCCAAGAGTCTTTCGACGCTTTAAAGAAATCCTTAGTAATGGCCCCTTTGCTGAAATCTCCCGATTACAGTAGAGATTACTTCGGCTTTTTCCGCCACCGAAGAGACAATTGGTATGGTTCTAGTTCAAGAGGATGATGAGCTCCATGAGAACGCCAACATCTACTATCTTATTCAAAATTTAGTCGGCCTCAAGCTTAATTACTCCCACATTGAAAAGCTAGATTTGGTCAGCCGCTCACTAATCCAACATTTAATACACTATATATTTCTTTGCAAGACTACTGCGGTTGCTGATGTCAATCCATTTCAACACGTCAATACTAGGCGACATAGGTGAGAAAATACTCAAAATGTATTGTCATCTTACAAGAATTTTATCTCGACTTTGCTTCCGCCAAGTCCAAGAAATCACTAGTTTTGCAGAAAGTTAGTATCTCATTTTCAACGACAGATGAGGATGTTATCCATGTCAATTCACTTGCAGATGAACACATTTCTTTGTCTCGGCTGCTCAATCTTTGGTATGGATACATTGCTTGCGCCCTAAACCTTGAAGCTTGTTCGAACATCTCCGTGAGACGACATCGATGGCGGTTAGATAATTGCCAAAAGTATATCATCAATCTATTAATTTTGTGGTATCGCCAAGGAATGGGGATAGGCATCTTAAGTCACTAACTCACGAGGAAGCCGGGTTAGTCCTAAATGACTACCACAAAGGCTTATGGTGGTCATCTATCCGGGCTTGCGACAACCTAAAAAATATTGTGAGCTGGTTACTTCTGGCCCATCATATTTAAATAATTTATTGAAGCTGTTAATAAGTAATACCGCCGAACCACCTAAAAATGTGTTTCGCATCCAATTCCTCTTCACCTAGTCATTACCATCTATCCCTTCACTAAGTGGGGGTAGATTTCATTGATTGCAACTCGACTTTCATTGTGGGAATCAACACATTATCGTGGGCATAGACTACTTTGCAATGCGGGTCAAGCCATGCTTATAGTTAAATCTGATGGGAAGACTTCAACCTTCTTTGTTTTCAACCAAATTATCGCACGGTTCAGTATCCCGAAAGGAGATTATCGCCAATCATGGTAGTCACTTTCAAAATGAAATGATGGTAGAACTAGCATCCAAGATGGGGTTAGACATGGTCACTCATCTCCTAATTACCTCAAAAATGGGAAAGTATAGGTCATGAACAAGTTCTCAAGACCATTTTGCAAAACTGCCAACTGTGAGTAATTCTGATTGGCATATCATGCTATATCCCATGCTTTAGGCATACCAAACCTCAGTCAAGACTGCTTAATTTTTCTCCTTTCCAGCTAGTACATGGTGTGGATTCGATACTTCATGTTGAATGAAAACCTCTCTCAAGTTGGCAGTCAAGATTCTACTTGACACTTCAGATTTAGAGCGATGCCTTGTACACTTCGAGAGTCTTGACGAATAGCATCGAGATGCCTCTACATATATTGAAATGAATAAACGATGTGTTAAGGTCCAATAAGATAAATATGTATGTCCTCGACAGTACGCTAAGGGTGACTTGGTCCTCTTGTATGACCAAGCCAAAGAACCACTAGGGATAGGCAAGTTTAAACCCATGGCACCTGGCCCCATATTCTGCAGGACGGGTTCTAGAAAAAAGGAGCCTACGAGTTGGAAGATTATGAAGGAATAGAACCAGTCGAGCCTTAAATGGCCTCCTACTGAAAAGTGTATTATGCTTGTTTCTATGGGCTTTGCAAAACCTTGTATACTAATCTCTAAATTTTGGTGTATATACATTCTTTTGGCTTGCTTATTGAGTTTTCCATTTTGGTTGGTAGATGTCAACTGAGTCTTCCTCGGTTCATCTAAGATTCAAGCAGATGGAGCCGTCATAATAATGTAACTTATCTTCCGCTTTAAGTATTTTACTCAAATCTGAAAATCACCGGTGTCTTCTCAGTGTATGCATGCCTAGGGCCATCCAATTAATAATGAATATAGCTCCATCATAGAAATTTTGTGTGTCATCTCACATGGTATTCAATTTCTGTGGTTCACCCTGACTTAGTAGTATGTCACTTGAACGATAGCACGGTAATTTGATCCTACGTTACTCCATCGATTCCTACTGGTACTTTTAGAAATTTTGATTTTATTACATATTTTCACATCCCTAGAAGTTATAAACATGTATCTGATGCCTCACATTAATTTATTTTTAGATTGGCATTTGTCACATTAATAAAGTAAAGAAAACTATTAAATCAATGTACACATTGTAAGTAAGATATGAGTAAAGTCGAAGATCCCTTCTTATATATTTCAAAAATATGGTGTTTATATTACAAATTGGGGCTAAACCTCAAAATACATATATACAACCGGGATATACATATCCCACATGACATCTATGTCTCTGTGGTTTTGATGCATCATGATAGAAAAACCATGACGCTTATAGATTGGAAGAGTCATATCCATGCTTTTAGGTACAACAACCTATTGTTTGATGGCTTCGCAGATCTTCACTGAATCCATAGGAATCCTCTGCTCTACTTGACATGCTGCCCTACATGTTCCTCAGGACTCCTCTCTTCTCCTCCCATCACCATCTCCCCTGCCTCCGCCTATGTCTGTGAGGGAACTCCTATCGCCATTGCAGCCCTTTGACTCAAATTCTTTATGGATTTCAACGCCATACTTGGCAATTCGGCTCCTCAGAAGGTATATTCATAACTCAGCATATAGGATAGGTATCTACTCCATCATGCATTTTTTCATTAACCTTCGACTACCGATTTTTACTTTAGGTACTAATCCCATTTATTAAGCGACGATAACCCTCCATCCGCTATTAATAATGTCGCATCAAAGTGGTGAGACTTACCAAACATGGGTACCCTAGTTAGAACCTTCTTTTTCCATTTGGTGCCCATGCCGCATTTTTTTCCTAGGACTAAGAGTCCATTATAATTCAATACATGAATTTATGATGAGCATCATTTTTCATTCATGCACATGCGACTGGCCAATTCGCTAACCCCAAAACAGTCCCGCTAAGCTCTTCCTCAATCCCTAAAACTGAAAATATCGCCGAAAGTGATTTGCCCCTTTCACACTCATTAAAGTTGGACTTGAAAGGTCATGAGTCTTAGCGTTATTTTCCAACTCGTTATCAAAATAGAAAAGATTGCCGAGAGAACTTGCTATTTTCACACTCAGAATTGGATTTGAAAATATGTCCATTTGGCACAAGTTTACCCATTTTTCACACCAAGTAGACTAAAAAGATATAAAAAGGACATTTTTGGTGTTAAGTTGTGATTTCATCTCATGCCCTCACTTCTGCGTGAGATTGAGCCTTTAGCCGGTTCTCGCTTTGCGTTATGAACCGTTGCCTAAGTAGTTTTTGAGTCCTCAACCAAGTAGAGCCTTGGCTATATCCTTCACAATTTGACACCTCTATACCCCTCGAGGTAACATCACCTTCGAAAGGGCCCATCTCCCACATGTATTCTCTTTGCATTAAGTAAAGGTACGCTCCACTACCGAACTAGTTTTGCTGATTTACACTCCCTATTCCCTCCTCTCAGACATAACATTCATTTGTTATAAAACCAAACAGCCACAAAGTGTGGAAGGGGAGTACTATATTGTAATTGGCGTTACTATTTCGCCTTTGAGCATAGCACAAAGTTATTGGATCCCTTGTGTCATCATAATTTTGGGTTTAGCATGGCCTGGGTAAAAGATGATCTCGCTACATATTTTTTCTCTACCGAATGCTACTTCTAGTCCCTATAGAGAACGCTATTGATGCCTCCTACATCTAATTGTCACATCAGCAGTCTATGTTGCCTGAGTCCACCACATGTCTCATGCTCTTTGTTCAAAGGAAGTCTATCAATCAGTGGTTGGCCACCGTAAATATTGACTTTGTAATGCTCCGGGCCATACCCTCAATTCGCCCTCAAAATCACATAATACTTTGGTCTTATCATGCACTCTAGCCCTATTTCTCATCATTGGTAGGTCACCTTGAACCCAACAATCAACATTTCATCATTGGTTGCTGACTGGTGGTTTCCCCTTTGTGCTTGACTCCACAAGACATATATTCACACTTTGGGATTTGTGCAACATATCTTGATGCCATTAGCCTTTGTATTTATTGGTGGTTTCCTTGCCTTGTCAATAGTTTTTCATGGTTGGCTTCTATTCAGAGGGTCCTCATGTACTTCCATTTCATTTGGTACTAATGCTAAAAGACGACATACTGTTCGTGAACATGTTCTTTGTCCAACCTCCAACAAATCATGAAGCTCCCGCTTTGTTCCTCAAGTAATGACCGTAATGAGATGCCTCAATGCTCTCCTTCAATGGGTCTCCTTCCATAGACTTCACTCATCATTTATTCTCGATATGAGACCTAGAGTTTTATGAATAATTGAGTATTTGGTAAATATTAGTGTAGCGGTCCTCCTCACATTGATTGCATGGAATACACGCCCTCTGATCAATGGATTTCAAGTGTTCGACATCGACTCATTTTTCACACTTGTAGGAATGTACTTGGTTCCTTGATACCTACTTTCATTATTGGTAGGCTATCTCAGGTTTGTTAATAGTATACCTTAATGACTGGGCAGTAATAAAATGATGTCTCATCATGTTTGACTCAACTCATTTATTATTCACATGATGACTGTTCATTGGCGGATAGTGTAGAAGACTTGAATACACTAGTTCATAGTACAACTTCCTAAGTTGTTTCTTCCTTTCATTGACTAGTACCTATTTAGCTTTAGTGATCATGGGAGATTAGATTGTACTGTGGTATACAACATATTCGAATTGGATTTTGAGATTGGTTCTACCGGGTCTTGTTCGTGACTATGACAACTTTTGGGCATATAACCACATTTATATTTGCTTATCCATGGCCATGAACAATTGTTTAGTATATTCTCCACATGGATCCTCTGCATTGTATTTTTGGTATCCATGTATGCAAAGTTGGTACATAATGTAATGAGCAATTGAGTTCATCCAATTGTTTCTCTACCACTCCACTTTTTGGTTATTTATAATGTATTTCAACCATCACGCATACCGACACTCACACATTAGGCGTTATAGCAAGATTTGCCTCACCATTGTTATATTTCTCACGTAGGGCCTTTTTCCATTTCCCCTATGCACTTGTCATCCCTTTTCAATGAATCAGAGCTAAAAATATACATTTTCCACATATACACTCCCTAAATATTATACACGCATGCAACAAACTGATGTGTTAAGGTCCTAACCCGCACATAGGTAGATCAATGTATTCATGTAATAAAGGTCAATATTAATAAGACCTTTCAATAAATTAGAATAAGACGGAGCACGAAGACCTAATAGAAGCTTCCGCTTCAGAAGGATCTTCCTCTTAGATGCTTTTCTTAATAGACATATTTAGTAGCAATAAGGGTCGAAAAGGAAAACCCTAGCTTGAGATTATTGTAACAGAAATGTCAACCGGGAGGTTGCCCCCTCAAGAGGCCTGCGGAAATTGCTTTCCTCGAATCAAAGTTATTTTCTACTGCTATTTTGTATATCATTTCCGTGTATTGTCAAGATTATGCTGCATATTTCACCGCTATTCCGCCATTTCTGCATTTTATTTCTTTTGTTCTCAAGATATTTTATATATCCGTATCTTGCAAGTGGTATCGTGAAAGCACTTTCCTTATGTAATTAGGGTATTTTTTCTCAAGGTAGTATAATTTTATTCTGTCTTTAATCCATACGAGATCTATCGCTTGCCATAAACCAAATGGGTTGAGGGATTCATACACAATGTAGAAATACAAGTGGTTCTTGCGCCATTAATCATACAACTTTTGTAACCCCCGCTATACCCCTCGAAAGTGGTAGCTACATCAAACAATACTTGTGTAACGGAATCACCTTAGATTTCTTAAGCCCTTTAGATAAACCTATCTACCGTTTGGACCGCTTCTATAGTGTCACCGAACAACACTTGGGAAGATACTCTAGTACCTAGTTGGGTAGTAACGGGCTAAGGGTACGGGTCTATCCTCCTTAGTTAGTGCCCTCAGATATTGGGTCGAAATCTACCTGACCTCGCGACATATATATCAGAGTTTGGCAGACAGGGAAACTTCTATCTATAGAACCCTTGAATACCTAACCCTTGGGGAACATAAACAACAACATAACAAATTAAACAGACGAGATCTATTGACACGCATATATGTTCGGTTTTCTAAGTAAATACTCTCCTGGTTCGGGGAATTTGGGGATTTCTAACACTGTAGCATTCTTCGTAATTCAAAGCATAACCCCCGCGAAAGATAACCCCAAAGTATTTCACTCATTATTTGAGACCTATTCCATTAGATTCATCTCTTTCTCCCTTATCACTTTCATCCACCATTTTTCTCTCGCAAAAATTTCTCGGACTTCACTGGCCTTTTCGCTAGCCAATCTATCATCATGGCCTATACTCAGAATCAAAGAACTAGAGTCTCGTCAACACCCTACAACTGGCTTACTTGAGACTCCAACAAGAAGTGTAACAACTCAATGCTACTATTGCCTCCTCGCTGCGGATGCCTCCATGAATGCATCCGCCAATGTAGCCGCAGTAGTCCACAATGGCGGAAGTCAAACACGAACTCGACCACCCAACCGAATCAGTTTTGTAACACTTCCATCAAACCTGCTCTCTACCCATGACTCCTTTTCCCCAGGCAATAAAAGACCGGAAGGTGGTGCTTTCCATTCCTTCAACCCCATCACTTTCAAAGGGACATAAGGCTCACGCGAGTGGATGTAACTAAATTGGATGGCTCGGACCCCACCGGTTGGGTCACACAAACGGAACACTATTTATCTCTACAACACACACAGCATGACTTGGCCAAACTCCAAAGATGGTGTTCTCCATCTTGATCAAGAACGCCGGCAATGGTGGCAACGGAGAAAAAAATCTCGTCAAGGATATATTACTTGGAACCAATTTGTTGCTGATCTTTATAAACGCTTTGACACTGAAACCAAACATTTAGTTCGTTTGACAAAGTTAAAATAGTCTGTCACCTTGGAATAATTTATAGCTTATTTTGAGCACCTGGCTTTTCGAACAAAGGGCATGACTGATGCGTTATTTCAAGAGTGTTTTATCAATGCCCTTGCTGAGGAGATTCGCCCATGTCCTCATGGATCGAAATTTTACTTAATTTGGGTGGAGGCTACCAAAAGCTAAAGAAGCACAACAAATTGTTTCCTCTCAAAATCGTAGACCTTCCTTTTTCCCGCTACCAAACCAGGAAACCCCACTACTACCTCCGCTCCCTTAAAAATACAGAAATTGATCTAGGCTGAAATGGTTGAACGCCAACTCAAAGTCCTCTCTGTTAGTAATTGTGGGATACATTTCCTGTGCTGCCAAATGTAAGGAACAAATCTCTTTATGGACATCTCTCGGGATATTCAGGAAGAAGATGTTGAGAACCCCCTTATGCCCGAAGCGTCACGTGGTAAATTTCTACATAAACCTCCCTCCGAATTCTCCTCTCGGCGGAAACCAATCATTTCCCTAATGCTCTCACCGACTTCCGAAAACCCTCGCCAAGATAATCAGTTACATCAAGACCGAAAGGTCATCATCTTGGTTGATAGTGGCAGCACTCAATAATTTTATTCATTGCCGCGATTGCCCAAGAAACCCATTGCTACATCCATGCCGCCAATAATTTCCAAATCACATTGCCAATGGTGGTTCTATGAAATGTAGAAGGGCGTACCGTGTGAAAATGTGTGTTTCCAAATAGGTGACTACCACCTCAAATCCTATACATGTTTGCTATTGACATGGGTGGTTGGCGACATTGTGTTGGGTGCCAATGGCTAAGAACCTTGATCCCATTCTCATGGATTTCTTAGAACTTAACCATGCAATTTGGACCAAGGAGGCCACAAATATAAATTTCAAGGCATCACCGGCAGCCCTCCAAGTCAATTTCATCGCATGGAAAAATTGCTCAAAAGGTCATTCGGGTGTCATAGCCCAACTCCACGCTTCATACAAGCCACGAGATCCCACCCATGCCCCAAGACCTCCAAGCCCTCCTTCTAAACATCAAACAATATTTTCCACTCCCTTAAGACTCTCTTCCCATGGCACCATGATCATTCCATTCCCCGGTCCTGTGAAGCCTTCCCCGCTAATAAACGCCCATATCGGCCACCCTTCTCGCGACAAAAGAATGAAATTGAAAAAATGGTCCGTGAACTCCTTACCGCCGAGTCATCCTGGTCTAGTATCGAAATTCTTCACTCCTCTCCTCATCGCCATGGTAATCGGGTTAGCGTTCTTGAGAATGTGTCCGTTCTCTCAACAAACCAACCATCAAAGACAAATTTCCCATTCCCCGCCATTGATGACCTCCCTCGATGAATTGAGTGGCTGCTCAATTCTTCACCAAATCTGATCTTTGCTCTGCCATCACCAACACGTATGAAAGAGTCCTATTGGCCCTCAAGACAACCTTTCGTGACCTGCTGGCCACTACAAGTTTTTGGTCATGCCTTTGGTTTATGTAATGCCCTCGACACCTTCGTGGTGAGAGTCTTCATGAACCATGTCTTCCGCCTTTCATTATTTGTCTTAGTTTTATTTGATGATATCCTCATATATAGAAAGACATGGACATACTCATTCTACTCATGTGGATCAAGTTCTCACCTCACTTCTCTCAACACCAACTTTTCCAACAAATTCAAATGTGCTTTTGGTGCATCCGGCGGTGAACACTTTGGCCATCCGTGGGCGCGATGGCATCGGTAGACCTAAAAGATTAAAGATATGCACACGCCGCATTCCAAAGACTCTCAAAAGCTTATGTGGATTTTAACAATTCTCATGTGGTATTATCTCGTGTTCGCTAAGAACCATGGAAAGATTGCAACACCTCTCACTTAATTCTCCTAAAAAGAACTCTTTCACTTGGACCCCAAAGAAGCCCGGTCTTTCAAACCTTGAAGATGTTTCATGCACCACTCTGGTTTTGTCTCTTCCCAACTTCACAAATACATTTGTGTTGGAATGCAACGCATCATGGAAAGAACATGCTTGTCCTTATGCAAGAGGGTCAACTCGATTTGCCTCTTACTAGCAAACAACCGCTTGAAAAGAATCTGGGCATACCTATTTATGAAAAATAAATGCTGGTGATTCTGCATGAATTATGGCATCCTTATCTCTTTGGGCAACGCATTCCAAATCAAGACCGACCATCAAAGCCTCAAGTATTTTTTTGGAGCAACACATTTCCTCCTAGGAGAGACAAAAATGGGTCACTAAGCTCTGATATGATTATGAGATCATTTACAAGAAGGGCAAAGATATCGTCGGAGGATTTAATCATTCCTAAAATATGAAAGACGAAGGATCCTCTTTTCTTTCCTTCTGACATTGTTCCCATCACAAGTCAGGCAACTGTGAATGGTTTCATGACCCCTGCAAGTTTCCATCTAATACGGTAAATCATATTCTCAGTTCCCCGTGGTACTTCCATGGGCCTAGATGAGCTTCTTGATGACATAGCTGGTATTTGGCAAACAACTAAAGCTCAACCACTGTGACTTTCTTGCTTCATGCTACACCTTGGCCAACGGGCACTCGGTTCACGAAAACATAACGGAACAACGCTCTTTTTGCTGGGATGGTAGAAACATGACATCCTCAGAAGTTTGTGGTCGAATGGTGAGATATGTCAAGAATCAGTGAGGTTCAATCAAATCTCCAGCAACTTCCACTTGTTTCATCCTACCATTTCAGAAGGATATCTCTATGGACTTTTATTATCGGCTTACCCAAACCAGGGAATAAATCAAAATGCAATGGTGACTTTTCCAAGTATGTCATTTTGTTCTCTTCACCACCCACCATCGAGATCCACTGGTTCACCATGGATCAGTCTTCGGCTTCATGGCATGCCAAACTCTATTATTTCGGATCGAGACCCAACTTTCAGCCAAGAAATTTTGGTAATAACTATGGTCAGTTTACAATTGCATCTCATCTCGCCTTTATCATCCTTGATAGATGGTCAAATGGAAGTCAGCCACCAAGTGCTTGAAACATATCCGGTAGTGCTTTGCCTAAAACAACACCGGGCAGATCAATGGTTACCCCTTTCCTATCGTAGGTGCCACTTACATACCATACAACCACTCAGAAGGACTCCTTTGAAGTGCTGTATGGATGTGGGGTTTCACGCCTTCCCATACTTACTGCACCTCAGTCCTGCTAACCAAACACTTACTTTCCGAGAGGATATCCTTCGTATTGTACCCTTAAAGAGAACTTGGTCATGGCCCATAATAGAATGAAGCAGCAAGCAGATCAAGGTCGCTCCGAACGTCAATTTGTAGAAGGGGATCATGTGTTTCTGTGACTGCAACCCTATAAGCAAACTTCCCTCAAGGCCGAGCAGTGTCAGAAGATAGCACCCAAATTTTATGGCCCTTACACAGTGCTCAAGAGTGTGGGACAAGTCGCATATCAGTTAGCTTTGCCCAATCAGTCGAAGTTACATCCTATTTTTCATGTTTCATGCTTGAAGAAGGTGATTGGAACCAGGTGCCAAATTCAAACCAACCTTCCAGAGTTAGCTGAAGAAGGATCCATTTAGATACAACCAGAAGTAGTTTTGGACCAGCGGGAGTGTCGCCTGCATCAGAGAACCATCCAGGAAGTGCTAGTACAGTGGAAAGATATGACTCCAACAGATGTCACTTGGGAACCAACTACCATTCTCCAATAGTTTCCACATCTCAAGCCTTGAGGACAAGGCTATTTTTAAGGGGGCGAACATGTTAAGGTCCTAACCCGCACATAGGTAGATCAATGTATTCGGATGTAATAAAGGTCAATATTGATAAGACCTTTCAATAAATTAGAATAAGGTGGATGTAATAAGACCTAATAGAAGCTTCCGCTTCTAGAAGGATCTTCCTCTAGATGCTTCTCTTAATAGACATATTTAGTATAAATAAGGGTCGAGGGTATGAAAACCCTATCTTGGAGATTATTGTAACAAAGCACTGCTCAACTGGAGGTTGCCTCCTCGAAGAGGCCTATGAACATTGCTTTCTGAATCAAAGTGCTTTTCTATTGCTATTTCGTATATCATTTCTATGTATTGTGAATATTATGCTGGATATTTTACTGTTATTCTGCCATTTCTAGCATTTTATTTCTGTTATGCATATTTTATATATCTGGTATCTTGCAGGCTGCTCCACTACAACCCCCGTACATCAGGATTTGTGCCAAAAAATACAAAATGAGGTCGAGTTTCCATGTCACGACAGAATATCTCTGATCCTTGGCCTTCCATATACTAGAAATGTTTTGAATCGACCCTTTAGTTGCATTTTAAAGGCTATAAGAGCACAATTTGTAGCTATGGAAAAGGGGAGAAAGCATTCAACTTTGACAACAAGTTTACTCTGGAGAAATTACTTCATATTGAGTTTGCATCCCTTTGTCCCTCAAGTTTGAACACAGTGTTCAACCCCCAAGCTCTTTCCCTATTGCTGAGAGGACCTCATTGCATCTTTCCTATGATCTTGCCTTTGGTGGAGGATTGAAGTGGTGGAGACACAGTTGGAAGGAACTTGGTTTCTTGGTTTCAAACCGTGCCGACACGGAAGTCTGTAATGTTGTCACTTCTGCTAATCAATTATTAATAGAAATACTCCTTTCCCGTCCTATTGGTATCTTGCAAATATATGATTATTATCCATGGGTGTGTTTATAATGTTTATTAATGGATTATGCTATCTGATGTGCTAACCCCTTTTATATCATCACTATGTACTTGCTCTGCTTGTTTGTTGAGAACTTCTTGCAGGTATAAAGCTTTGGGTCAAAGTGCTCAACGGTGGAACATCATCAAACGTTGGATCGAGGTAGGCCTCTTTCTTATATTGCACATTAGGTTATATAACATATGTTGGAATTGAGTTGATTTCTGCAGTCATACCTGTCTGTTGTGGTTTACCCTTGGCCATATAGAGTTTTTCCCTTGTAACACCTACAGGAGTTCCATTACAACATCAAGTATAAGACAGGGAGCACAAGTCATGTCGTTGAGTACCTTAGTCGACCTCCTATGGATGCACTCACCACCATGCTCCATTCCTGTGGGCATGAGGCATCTAAGTGGCCCCAACTTTATCAACAATATATTGACTTTGCCACCACCTATCGTCTCTTGTTGGGTCCTTCGTTTTGATGAATAGAAGTTGTGCAAGTTATGTTGCAGCTTCATTTTGGTAAACATAAGTTGCACAAGATATTGAGGAGCTCGACACTGGACTAAAGGAAGAAACAGAAAGCGGTTTGAAGGACAATGCAACATCAGTTTTGAAGAAATAAGTTGCAACAAGATCAAGAAGAAGAGATAACTCTCAGGTTCTCAACCAACAAACCTAGATTGGACTATATATATGATATCGATATGATTGTAATGGGGTTATTATTATTATTGTTGTTGTTTTTGCTAAAGCCATTGTTGTTATCATTCATGTTGTTATCTTAGTTGAATCTTGAGATTTGAGTAAGAACCAAACTGTCAATGTAATAGATTATGTATTATTGTCATGTTGAAAGAGAAAGGGACTGAGATAACCTTGTCTCATACTTATTGGGGAGTATCCTCTAAATACTTGTATGTATGACTCAAGTTGTGAGAAGAACCTGATATGTTAATACAATTGGAGGCCTAAATTTTCTTGAAGATACCTTGTTTATTTAGTCTTCTGAATGTATTGAATGGTATGTTATCTTTATGTTTGATATGCTTAATTAGATATAATTTTCTTATGAATATCCTCATAACTCTATTTTCTTCACTCTCGGTTAGGAAACGTTCAGATATGCTACATTTTTAATCTAGCTTGTGCACGACTGATATGACTCCTAATATTTTAGATATTTGTCTAAGTATTCTCCTTACCCTTCCCTCTATTTCTCATCTCAGTTTCTCTTTAGGTGAGACTTCTTCCCTCCCAGGAAGATGAAAATTCCAGCGCTCTAGACTACTTCGGCACCTTTTGTTGGAAATTGTAAGAGGACCCTGGTCTGATCACTTCTACGCCAAAAAAATGGTTTCGTTGTTGGGACCTGTGTTTTAAAAGGGAACCTATGAGGAGAATGCTTCTGTGGATCTATAGATATGAGATTCAACAATGGTGGGAACAAAATTTTGATGCCTTTATATGAAATGAAGCAGAGTTGCGAGGAAAAAGCGTGAATGCTACAAGAGAGTCTGTCTTTTATTTAGAAAGATCGAGTGACTAGTATGAGATATTCTGGGTAAAATTCCTAGAAGAACTATTCCATTGGATAGATAATCTACAAGAAGCTCCATAATTCCAAGAAAACGTCAAGAAGACATATTATTTGGATACAGAGAAGATCATAGAAATTCATCGATTGGATCACCAGATTACGCGAGAAAACGATTTTTGGGTTAACACGACTCTGGAGGGATATATCAGTGAATTTGAAGCCAATAATCACCAATCGTTTTCATGGGTGGAATAATTTTTCAAGAAAGGTGTGCGTAGAAGAATGTTGAGGGAAATTCCCCTATGGATCAAAGCATTCTTGATGGAGAAGGGGATAATAATTATTCCCTCGACTGAGATGGAAGCCTAAACACCTATGCTTGGGGTAGGGTGATTTTGGGGTGGGATCATGACTTGAGAAGGGGAAAGGGTTCTTTGACATATGGGGGAAGATCAAGAAAAGAGCGCAAGAAATGAGCCAACCTTAAGGAGAGCCTCCATAGTTGAGAAGTGGTGGCGCATAAATATAAAGAAAGAAACAAAGCAGTTGAAGGTGTTGTGGAAATAAATCAGATCAAGAGGAACATATGAAAGAAAGAAGGAAGAGTTGAGGAAGGTAAGAATACAAGAAAGACTGGCCAGTCTAAGATTACAATAGAGAGAAGCACAGAGAGGAAGGAGTCCCTAGGTGGGTGGATGAAAAGAAGAGTGTGCAAAAGCAAGGGAAGACAAAGTAGGTCTGGACCTTGCAAAAGACCAAGAAGATTCAACCCCAATATCAGGAAACATCAGGAATTAGGCAGAGAAGGTTGCTCCAGAGGTAGAAAATGAGACCCCCCAAATCAAAGAAACCAACCCAGAAGTCAGTGGAACCAGCCTCGAATCACCCATCCCCCAGGTGTTCTCTATACCCATGGTAAATTCTACACTGCCTATTTATGCTATTTCTACTCCATCACATCTAGTTAGTGAGAACTGGTCTATAAGTGTAAATGTTGGGAGGATATTTGGATCCTCATGCATATCATAACCATAATCATTAGGTTTCATTCTAATAGGATCAGTGAGACCCACAATGGCTGCAAATATGGGAGGATCGATTGTCTGATAACCATAATTCTGGGGTAAAAGGGACATGGATGTAGAGCAACATTGGCTCTTATGTGAAGACATTTGGAGATCCAGAGGGACTCTCAATGAAAACAAGTTAGTAGATTTTCAGACTACCTTTAGGGGTCGTGCTCTCAAATGGTACATGAAGGCTATTGAACTAGGGGTGCAAGGAAAAACGTTCACCCTTGGCCAAGTTTGTTTGAAGTTCATCGCAGAATTCAAAATACCTCAGTCAGAGAAATAAGCTCTCTTTGAGTTGTGGGAAATTCAACAAAGGGAAGGATAATATTCCTTGGGAGTACAGTCAGAAATTTAAAGATGATATTGGGAGGTTAGTGCATCCAATTCGCGAAGATCACTAGAGGGAATGGTACATCCAAGGATTACTACCTGTGACGAGAATTCCTTTAACATAACATCAGATAGCCACCTTAACAAATGCCTTGGAACAGTTGATGAAGATCAAAGCCATGGCATGATCTAGAGAGTCTGAGGATGACCAAGCCTCCAGTAGATGAAAACTTATCGCAACTTCAGGGACAAATATCAGTGCTAATGGAGAAGATTCAAGAATTAACCATACCAAGATTAGGAAGACCTCAGGTTTGGTGCACAGGATACTACAAAGAAGGGCATCTGACAAATGAATTTTTGGGCATGAGGGGAATGGGAACTCCTCACAATCCGATGGGACCCTCTCCAGGACCAATGTGAGGAGTTGCACAAGTATCTGCGACTCCATGTTATCACACAATTTTTAGTTTGGGAAAATTCCATTCTAGGCCACAAATGTGAGACACAACTGGGAATACCTATCACTGTCACCTCAATAGATATCCCCCTTGTTTTAGTGAAGGACAAGTCCCACACAAGAGAGGATTCCCGAGTGACCCTAAGGGGATTGCGATGGGAGAAGGAAATAAATTGAAGAGTGCCCATATAGGTCAAGGTCAAGGATGAGAATGTAGCTTGAGGAAAAGTATTATGATATAGTAAATGGTTTCCAATGTTGTGCACCTGCAAAAAAATGTTAGACAAGCCAAAGCAAGACAATATATAATGATATAAGCCTCAAAACCAATTGGGATTTAACAAGAACCCTTGCTGTCCCAAATTTTCAGCAATGCGGGAATATATATTAGCAGTAAGAGACTGTAACAACTGCAAATTAAATAATCAAAATCAAGTGTATGATGTTGGGAAATTAAGCTAGCAATTAGTAGATAACCTTCCAATATTTAAACCAAGACTTTGATAGCAAGAGAGGGTTGCCAATAAGTGTTATCAGTAGATTTTTATAACAGCCTTATGGATGTAGAAATTTTTTTCTACAACAACAAGTTCTAGCCACTAAAATCAACAAGTAAACCACCCAAACAATAGCCTTTAAACAACAGATCAATTATGACAACTTGCAAGTGAATTTCAGTAGTAGAAAAGTGAGTAAAGAGTGAGGTAAAAGAGTAAGTTTGTTGCATCCCTAATGGTTGTAGCTTAATGCTTGATACAACAACTTAATTACTTGGAAAATCAAGATTACCTTAGGGAACAAGATAACTTAAAGCATGTAAAATTTAATTCCAAACTTGAACAATTCAATCTCCTTGAAATCATGTTTATCAATGCAACAATATTCAGCCTCCAATGCAAAGATTAGTGTCTTTATCTATTGGGTAATGGAGTCTCTTGTTTATGATCTAGGTTTTAGCACTCTTTTAGGGGTGTAATCCCTTTTACTCCATAAAGAAGATAAACCTTAGCAAGGTCTTACTACAAGGGTATAAGCCCTTTTACTTCTTGTAACAATCCTTTTAAAACCTTTTCAATAACAATAAAAGATAAATTCCTTGATGGAGGGTGTAGACCCTTATACTCCTCCAAGGGTTTGACAAAATAACCTTGAAATAAAAAATAAACACACAAAATTGCAGAAATTCCTTACCTAATCCAAGAGATATCATGTAAAATGCTTATTTATCAAGATATTCCACTAAAATTTCCAAGAAAAAGCATCCAAGAGAAGTCTCTATCCTTTCCTCCACCAATATACAAGTAAAGCATCCATTTTTCACAAGAGACAAGAGATAAAAAATTTCCCAAGTAGGGCGTAAATTTTAGCCAAGAGTTATGTAATTCTCAAGTGAGTTATGTCTAAAATGAAAGTGAGATGGCCTCTATTTATATGAGGCCATCTAAACCAATTTTTCCACATAAAAATTTCAACAACAAATTAAAAGAGGGCCGACCCCCTTTATTTTCCTTTACAACTTACAAAAATAAAATTTACATAAAGTAAACCCCTCAAAAGTATGATGTCATGCGCTAGAAGGGTGACGTTGAGCCTCTAAGTGAGATGTTGAGCCTCAAGATGCAAGTTGTTGGGTCTCCAATGGCCATGTGTCAAGATTTCATGTGCTAGAGTTTCATGCCATGCCATTCCTTCCTCCAAACCACATCACCACACCTCTAGAACAATCAAGCCCACCAAGACCCTATCCTCCACATGATGTTAAGGCTTAGAAGGTGACATCCTAGGCCTCCACAGGCCATTGTCCAATTGCAAAGGGCTATGATGTCATCCTTTAGTGTTGTCAAGGTGCTTCCAAAGGTAATGTTCATCACCTCATGTGCACAAGAGCTCTGAGGTCCTCTACCCATCTTGTGGGGTACGACATCCATCATTGGGATCTTCAACCCCCCATGAAGGTCAAAATGGCACAATTCCTCCATGGAATGACTTTTCACCTGGCAAGGTCCTACAAAGAAAAATAAGTATGCCCTCCAAGGGTGAAAAAGTCAGATGTATCATGCTGAGTAAGCCACATTTAATAAAAGAACCACCCAAACATGTGCACTAAATCCCCCCTTTTCAAACTAAACAAATGCTTAAAGACCTTATAAAATTTCCAAATTTAGGTATGGGAGGGTTGTCATGGTATCCTATTGGGTAGATCAATCCCCAAGTCAAGGATTGTTTCCCAAGAATATCCTCTTAATTCATGAAAATGAGTATGAGGTGGATGGGGGTATGACTTTTGGGCATGGAGTTCTTGACATATCAAGGGTTCATATTGTCTCATTTATGGGTGCCTTTGTGGAGGGCATGTTTCATCCCTCATTTTCAATGCAAACCTTTTCCAAGACCTTTTATTGCCATTAATTTATTATGGTCCAAAACATTGAGTTCTATGTGCAATGGAAAGTAAGGAGCACCGCAATTCAACTTGAAATTAGGAACACATTGAGTGCCATGTGCAAGGAAAGTAAAAGACACCGCAAATGCATTCCACCAACAAGAGACTGTTAAGCCCTAATATTGGCTCATTATTCCTTAATTGGAGCATATTACATTAGTAATGTTATTTTATTTATGTTAGCTTTATTCCATTAGTTGTAATTATACCTCCTAGTCTCCTATATATACCCATGAGACATTTTCATTTGGAATCATCTTGGAATTGTACACTTATGTGGGCATAAGGAGGTTGCCCCCTCAAAGAGGATTATTATTTGAATTTCTCTCTTTTTCAAGGCGTTGAGTACTTATTCTAAGGTTTTTCTATGCTATATTTATATTTGGTTCTTAACATATGGTATTAGAGCTCAAGGTCTTGGGGTTTCACTGCTACATCTGAGACACCTTGGAATTTTTGATATAACTTTTTTTCTACAACATTTCAGAAGGAACGGCTTGGATTATATTTAGTAGATGGATCAAGGTACGTTGGGTTTAAATTTAAGCTCCCGAGGCCTTATAATTTCGGAGATACAACATGTGCCAGATAGGGTTCTGGAATCATCCTGAACTGAGTCATTGCAGAATTTTTTCTATAAATTTTTTTCTTTAACATTTCAGACCCTAAAATCTAGAGGATATTCACAGAAATTAGTAAGGTATATGTGGTAACATGTTCAGCTTCTGTGTCATCTTACATTTGTAGATACAACCTGTGGAAGAGAGGGTATCTGACTAGTACTATTGACTAGTCTCAAGAAGGTTTTCTAGGTAAAAAAATCATAAATTCTTCCTAGAGTATCCAAATTGAGTGAGACTAGTTGAATTGGATAGTGGACAGTCTGTAGTATTTTTGGTACGAGTTTCAAAATTTTATATCAATTATTTTGTGTGGGGCACGCTATACAAGTGACATCTCCCGAAAAGGCCAAAAATCAGCAAGTTGTGGGGAAGTTACCTTAAATTCCACTTTGCACATCCAATTTTGATCAGACCTATGGAATTGCAGAGAATAAATATTAGAGAACTACAAAAAATAAAGTTTCATACCTAGAAGGGCCGAAAATTTGGAGATACAACAGAAGAAATATTGTCTAGAAAAACCACCTCAAAATAAAGGTTCAAAAGTGATACTTGGCCAACATGCCACCCAAAAAGGGAACTTCTACACCAAATAAACCTCCATATAATCCTACATGGACTCTTGATGAAGGTGAAGAAATGCGTAGGGACATAAATGATTTACAAAAGAAGACAATAACAAAATATGAACTACAAGAGATGATGGAGGGTTTAAAAGGGGAGATCATGGAAGGATTGAAAAATTTCATAATAGAGAGGACACCTGAAAGTGAAAATGTATCCCATGAAATTCATGATGAGGAAACAAGGAAGCTGAATCAAGAATGGAGAAATTCCAACTTTGGGTTGAAGACCAACCATGTTCCTAAGATCGATATGAGGAAGTTTGATGGCAAGGACCCAATCACATGGATACTTCAGATGGAGCAATTTTTTTGATCTACATAATGTGCCACATACAAAAAAGGTATGAATTGCTTCTTTATATTTAGAACCCAATCAATTTGTATGGTATCGATGGCTTTGTTCTCACAAATCACTCGTCACTTGGACAATTTTCACGGAATAAATGATAACACACTATGAGGATACAAGAATCAATACCTTCTTTAGCCAATTGATAAATCTCAAGCAAAAGGGTTCAATTACAGAGCACATTGAGAACCTCCAAAGATTGAATATAAAGGTAATAGATATTCCATATGAGCGTTTGATTGATGTATTCATAGGAACTTTAAAGGATAACATTCAACATGAGGTTCACCTTTGGGAACCCAAATCATTGGAGAATGCATTTAAGGTGGCAAGAAATGTTGAAACTAAAAATATGGCTATGGCTACTAGAAGGACCAA
>SNQJ01S0040890.1:3779-20235 GCA_010110895.2 Picea sitchensis
CAGGAAGCCCTAATCTCCACCTAAATAATTCTAGCAAAAGTACAATTCTCTGTGACCAAATCGATTATAGTTGTATAGGCGTGACCACCATTTCAAAATATTATGAATGAAAAGTTTATTGTTTTGAAAATCCCTATAATTGTAGTAAAATATTTTGAAATACTATAATGGGTTCAATGAACTATTGATCAGCCACCTTCAGGAAATTCCTTTAACTAACCAACTATGGCTTAACCGTAAGGATTTTAGGCATCAATGAAATCATAATAATTCCTTTATTTTATACCACATTAGATATCGATTTTCTTCCAATATATGCATGCATAAATAATTTTTGGTAGATTAAAACATAATTTTAGCTATGCTCGTAACTCTGTAAACTCATTTCTCAATGGTCAGATATCCCTATCATATGATTAAATTGTTGACCAAAGCAAACCTTCCTCGCCCGGTTGAAAGTGAGAACCTGAGACCACCATTATCTTTATTTCTTGCTACGAGTGAGTCGTCTCTGAGAAGCCTTCCACCACCCATGAGAAGTTTTACACCACCCATGAGCCATCTGTGAGAAGCCTTCCAGCCATGAGGAGATAACTAATTGCCTTTCATGATTGACACATTACTATTGTCTATTGTTCATAAATAATTATAAAAAAATTCGAAGTTGATTCAAAATGAAAATTCTAACTGATGGTTGTTGTTGTTATGCAGATGATTAGGCATTGGATTCTGTCATTCCCATTCAACAAACTAAGATGGTTGTTTAGCTTACAAAGTGTATCTTTTCTCTTCTTTTGAGCTTGTAGGTTCACTAAGGATTATCTGTGCATTCATATTATGCCACCCCTGTACATGCCTGCACAGGGAAAGCAAATGGCCACCAACATACATGCCTATAAGGATTATCTAAGCAACTCCTTTAAAGAGTTTTGGAAATATGATAATAATTCTAAGCATTGACAGAGGAGTGGTCGAAGGGATTATCTGAGAAAATTCTATAAAGAGACCGAGGGATGATATTAGTGGCAGGTGGAAGAGGAACATAGCTCACCTCAATGGCAGGTGGAAGAGAAGTAGGGCTCATCTCAAAAGATGACTTTGTTCGTGTCACGTGTTCAATGTGTTTTTCTATTGAGCAACATTTGTCAACAATATGGCAATAATATGGCTGAAATAAGGACTTATGATAACTTAGAATATGCCATTCTAACATTTTATGTTAAAGAACTAATGCTATCTCTTGACATAGCATTAGTTCATTCCTAAATCCTCAAGCAGAAATATCAAGCTTAACCGTACAAGATTATTAAAATGGCCTCGATATGAGGCCAAATAAGACCTCAAATTATTTGATTGGTAAAGAAAATTTTGTTGTAAAATCTTATTGGACTAGAAAAAGTACTTGATAGCTCTTCAAATTAAGACTTAGAATAACATACTAAAAATTGCATCAGTTTGCACATAGATTAATATGAGTTAAGAAAATCATTTACAATAGTCCCTATATCTTTTCTCTTCTTTGGACCATGTAGGTTCACTAAGGATTATCCGTGCATTCATATTATGCCACCTCTGTACATGCCTACACATGGAAAGTGAATAGCCACCATCATACATTCCTACAGGGATTATCTAAGCAAATCCTTTAAAGAGTTATGGAAATATGATAATAATTCTAAGCATTGACAAAGGAGTGGTGCAAGATATTATCTGAGAAAATCATATAAAGAGACCGAGGGATGATCTTAGTGGCAGGTGGAAGAGGAGCATAGCTCACCTCAGTGGCAGGTGGAAGATAAGTGGGGCTCATCTCAAAAGGTGACTTTGTTCGTGTCATGTGTTCAGTGTGTTGTTCGTGTCATGTTGAACAACATTTTTCAACAATATGGCAATGATATGGCTAAAATAAGGACTTAAGATAACTTAGAATATGCCATTCTAACATTATATGTTAAAGAACTAATGCTATCTCTTGACATAACATTAGTTCATTCTTAAATCCTATAACAGAAATATCAAGCTTAACCCTACAAGATTATTAAAATGGCCTAGATATGAGGCCAAATAAGAACTCAAATTATTTGATTGGTAAAGAAAATCCTGTTGTAAAATCTTATTGGACTAGACAAAGTACTTGATAGCTCTTCAAATTAAGACTTAGAATAACGTACTAAAATTTCCATCGGTTTGCGCATAGATTAATATGAGTTAAGAAAATCATTTACAATAGTAACTATGTATTTTCTCTTCTTTGGAGCCTGTAGGTTCACTAAGGATTATCCGTGCATTCATATTATGCCACCCCTGTACATGCTTGCACAGGGAAAGGAAATAACCACCAACATACATGCCTACGGGGATTATCCAAGAAAATCCTTCAAAGATTTATGGAAATATGATAATAATTCTAAGCAATGGCAGAGGAGTGTGTTGAGCACTCAACACACCCTAAAAAGCCTATGTCATTTTTTCACTTTTTTGGGTGCCACTTAATTTTGCACTATCTGAATTCAATTTTCTTTTGATAAATGTTTTGACTTTGCTTGTTTTCTTAATGCTCATGAGCTATTCAAGTCTGTTTAAATTCATAAATTAAAAAAAAGGCCTAACACTTAAAAAATTTCCCACCAAAACACTTCACCCGACGCGCTCAACATTCGACATCGGAACAAATCAAAGGGTGAAAAGGAATCACTCGAAAAACCTCAGTCACCGAGCGACAATCTTCATCGGTATCGATGAAAGGAAGTTTTATTTCACGACAAGTACCACATACAGAGATCGTCGACAACCGATCCCTTTCAGCATCGGTAAAAGGCGAAGGGAGTAACATATAAAAGGAAAGGAAACAATATCGCCGATAGCCGATACCCGATGCGCTTGTCGAAATCGGAGAAAAACGAATCACGACGAACATTGCGACCATGATAAAAAGTTTTCCCCCGATCACCGATTCCCGAAGTGTTTCGGCATTGGCCATTTTTCGAAGATGCTAACCCAAAGGAAAATACACGATAGTTTATCTCCAATCGCCGATCCCTGATACCTTTTTCGAAATCAAGAATCCCAAGTTTAGTTTAAGAACGCACAACTTGAAGAAAGTCCCGACTCCGACTAATATTCGCGATTTAAATCACCCGTCTTCATTACCACATGTCCTAAGCCAATTTTTTCCATGTCAGCACCGTACGATGAAATCGATTGGCGTTAGAGTTTTTCGTAGAAGGATATCAACGAAAACATCCATAACACATTGCCGATCCCCGATCCGCCCACTAGGAAAGCGACACGATAGGACGTTTTAGCCCTAGATATGATTAGATCCATAGCTTTTAAGAGGTTAATTAATGCCAAATCTCACATTAGTTGCTGCTTCATGTGTGAATCAAAAGGACATTTTAAATTACCGATAGAACACATCACCCTCCGCGCCTCCGCCGTCAACCCACGATGAATTAAATTGCAGAGATTCGGCGACAGATTTGTTTGAATTTCACTCATCACCCGAATTAATTGGTTGATGTGACATGGTAAGTTATTCCCCGTTTAAATTCCCTTGAGTTATTGTAAACGAGACCATTTTGCATGCAAAGGAGTTTCAGAGCATCCAGAGGAACGAGACGAGCAATTCAAAGCTTCCAAGATCCCGTGAGTATCAAACTACAAGGTTTAGCAAGCGTTACAGGTATGTACCGGTCTGGATTTTTTGTGTTTTACTTCGTATGTACATTTTTATCCAATGTCACTCCATACACTGGCCTTAAAGGATTGTTTAGATTGCAGGAACAATGCCTCCAAGAAAACCAACCACTAGGCGATCTCCGAGAGCGCAGAAGCTAAAGGAACTAGAGGTAGGAGAAGGATCCTCCCAACGGTTGCAAAACAGTTAGAATTTGCTCCAAGGTCGGAACCAGTCATCAGGACATCTACCAAGAATATTTTCACTCGACCTCCGGCCTTTGGAGACACAGAGGCAAGAACATGAACCAAGGCGATACTTCCGCACTGGGGAGATCTTTTCAAAAAGATCAGTTGTGGAGAATTGCCAGAATATATCTCGCACAATGACACCGATATGAGAAAGCTTGATGATGAAGTTTTTTCAAACATTCGAAGATCATACTTGAACATTGTGGCAAACAGAACTCTAGTGTTCCCCTACATAGAACTCCTAAAGTGGCTTATCGATCACACAGACACACAAAAATGTTTGATTAATGACGTCAATGGCGAGTGTGTCGGGGTTTTCCTTCTGGTAGTGGTGCATAGTTATTACAAGCTTAGAGACCCAGAGGAGTGGCTGAACACAGATTTCGTTGTAAATTTCTATGAGTGCCACGACACCGGTCGGGTGATGGCTTCATGGTTGAGAGAAGACAAGAAATATACCAATCGAACATCTGGTTGGTACCAGACGACTAACTTAAGGGAGATGTATATCCATCTAATGGCCCTCATCTGCTGGTTGTACAAGGAGAAAGACTATTCCAGGTTTTTAGAGGCATGGATGCCTCTAGCTTGCACAGTGGCCATTTCCGAAAGATCTTTCAACTGGGGATCGATCATTTCAAAGCAGTTGAGCATCTGCATACAACAGGCTCACACACTGAAAGAAGGAGAGACTCCATCCTTCTACATGGCTTCGTATTTACTGGACGTCATATGCACCAGGAATGTCTTTGTTGGCATGAACTTGAGCTGGCATGCCTCAGAACTCCCGGTCCACGTTTACTTTGAGATTTTATGGGAGAATAGGTACAAAAATCATACTCTCTTATCTGCGATGAATTCATCGCGTGCATTCATTTTATTCTTTTCAAGAAAGAGTGCCCGAGGCTATCGGCTATGGCAAAAAAGGTGATAACAAAGGTTGGCCACTGGTATCTGGAGGAAAGCGATACCTACATTAGGGTATTCGGGGCCAGTGGAGCACCTCATCTCCTACCTATACATGTTCCTGATCGACTAGTAGTAGGGGAGATATGCTACCAAACTATCCTACAAGGCTACAATGCTACTCTGGTGAAAGATAAGAAGAGGACATTTATACCTTATGGATTCCATATAGGTTTCTACCTAATAAAAGACAACGCTCAAGCTAAGTAGGAAGGACTGAGCCAATTGGAGTTTTGATTCCAGACTGGCCATTTCCGCAAGCATGACCCAAAGGGTCTAGTCTTGAAACATGCATCGCAAGTGTCGTCCTGCTGGCCTTACGCCCACGACAAGTTCCAAGATGAGGTATTCACCGAAAATGCTCAGGATTGGGATGAAGTCGTTGTAAGGATGGCCGACCCTAATATGACCAGGTTCAAAGCCATGAGCCTGGATGAACATGAAAAAATCCTAAGACATTCGGCTCAAGGGGCCCTCAGGGCCAGGGAAGAAATGATAGCGGTCGAAGTAGTATAAGCCCCCCAGGTAGCAACCGAAACAACAAATATTCCCCGGGTAACCCCAGTGCAAGATAGAATTTCCCCCGAGGCTTAGGACGTGCGAGAGAGTGGGTTAATTTTGTTAGAACATGCATAATGGATAATTGATCAGCTGCAAGATGACTCAGATGTCCTAAACATGGCAAGGATCTCTGAAGACAATCCAAATAGAATCCAGACGGGCCCAAGTGGCCCTGAATTCATAGATCTCGATGAAATTACTAGGTTAGACGACCTCGAATTCACAATGCCACCGACCAGATCGTTGATAGGTGTTTCGGCTCAGCCAGGGACTGTCGAATCATCGTAGAGGATCGATGCATCAAAACCTTTAAGCGAGTTGATAAATATATATGACGACGATGAGAGCCCAGAAGTATCTCTTGTGACCCCTGTGCATATTGAAGAAGAAAAGGGACTAGAGAATACATCTTCCCCTGTTCCCGACACCCAAATTCAGAATGTTCCACAGAGAGAACAAGAAACCGAGAGTATCCTAGACACTCAGCTGCCCGATGCACCGGAGACCTAAGCAGACAGTCTGAAGAACAAGCCAGGGTCGGATGAGCCAAAGGAAGAAGCCCCACATTAGGAAATCGACGTCTCAACGATTGATGAACAAGTAAGTACCAAGACTATCCTCGACGCCTCTATTTCAATCGATACTCAAAACCCCGATGAGCGACAGACAAAAGTTGGGCCTTCGGAGCACAACGAGGAAGTTCAAGAACCCAATCTTGAACAAGTATATACCATCGGAAGTCTGGGAAATACACTCACCTGGGGAGATCAACAAATCCCCGAACCTGTGGATGAAGTAGCCAACATACATGCCATAACTTATGATCGGAAGAGGAAGGATATGGTTTAGAGGACCACAAAGAAGAGGAGGATCACTTTAGATCACTCCATCCTCATCACTACAGAGCAACATCTAATCAACACAGAGCATGCTAAGACGTCCAAACTCATCGACACAAGGATGGAAATCACATATGCCACCTTGGACAGAGCTAAAAGAGATTAAGAGGAACTGGTTATTGCCCTGAAGGAACTAGAAAATTTGCGCCACTTGGTGAAATACTATCAGGACACCACACAGGCCGCTGTGCATCTAAGGAGCCAATTCAATGAGGTCTACAACAGGTTCACAGATGAACGACAACTATTCACTGCAAGGATAGCCAAGCTTCAGGAAGACACCCTCATGGAACTTGCGATGTGCAAATATACAGAGAGGTGGTGCGAGAAAGTGCAACAGGCCGCGGAAAGAATCAAGTATATCAACGCGGTGCAAAAGGGTTGAGACACCGAAGAGAACGACATCCAGGTGTTAAGAGAAAGCAACATCGACTACATCAAGAAATCAACTGAGTATAGGGAAAAAATGGTGTCGGAGCCTCATCTGGAGATTCAGGAAAAATGGGCCAAGTGCGAGAAGAGATGGTCAAAATCATCAAGGAAATGAAGGATATCGGACTCCCCGAGTTTGGCATGCCCAACGACTTTGTCAACTTGCACGACATAGTCAAATCACACATCGAGCAAGACTCCTTATGGGATGAAGAAATAACAAAGGTGATAGACACGACGCGAGGTCAGGTGCGGCAATTTATGGAACAACCGATCAAAGCTCGGGCTATGCTGCAACAATTAAGTGCCAGTATAGCAAGTATCAGGCACATGAGGTATAGATAAGAGAGATTCACTAGGCCCTGATGGAACATCATAGATTCCCATACGCCAACACTTGTGAGGATCTGTTCATCAAGTGGTCGTAGTATGAGAGGAGTCACCCTCTTAAGTGATATCTTGAGATGACTCACAGAAAACTCATAGGAGAGAATACCATGTGGCGAATTTTGTTTTTCTTATCTGCACTGTAATTGTTATTTTTAGTTAATTCGTCCGAACTGAAGAAGAAAGCCTTCACAAGAAAATGTAAAGCCCATCGATTATTTCGGCCAGATCGCAAGTTCTGGAGAACCATTCCACCATTAAACGCTGCAGAGTCTAATTGGGCCTCAGTGGCAGGTTTGGTTCCTGCTGTTGATTTAAATGGATTTAGGCTCCATCAACAGAATTAGTGCTAGAAGGAGGGCCTGAAGAATGAATAGTTGTATACATATGTCACATAATATTCCAGACAACCTGTAGATTCAAAACAACCCACATGCATGGCTATTCATTCCTAGAACAACCCACACACATTGAGTACTCCTGAAATGAGTAACTCACCCCAGCATGAGGAATAAATCTTGTTCCCTGATATACCTTACGCTGTTTCTCATGAGGAATTGAATCAATTTAGAAGAATCACAAGAGCATACGCCCGACAAATCGGTGCGTTGTCTTTAGCTCCGATACTTCCTCAAAGACAAAAAATTAGCAGACCAATGGTCGACACCCCCGACCAGGTTTTTGTGCACACAGTAGAAGACCTAATAGATTTCGCAATCACCGAAATCGAACATTCTCTTAATCTAATCCCTGAAATGCCAGCCGACAACGTCTATGAGTCGGATGATTTTTTGGAAGAGGAAGGGTTTAACTCAGAATGCTCATTTTTAGGATCTGAATATATGGAAGATCATAATGACCATGATGAAGAGAGGGCAAACCAAATGCAAAAAAATCAACCTTGGTTGTCCAGAGATGCTTTGGCTATCCATGGACGAGTACATAACCTGCCCCGACACCTAGAGAAATTACTTCCTAAGTTTGACCCCGAGACCTCGAAATTTCCCGAGGATTATATCAAGAAATTCATACTAGCTATTAGACTTATGAATGTCCAACATGAAGATGTAGTTTGCAGGATATTCCCCTATACTTTTGAGAATTCGGCTTCCACATGGTATTTTAACTTGCATGTAGTATCTATAACTAGTTGGACGAAGTTTCAAAAATGCTTTTTAGATAAATTTGCAAAAGAAACTACTACAAGAGATATGATGGATGAGTTGTTCGCGACACCATGAGTTCTAAGGAAAGAGTCAAAGATTCACTACCATATTAAAAAAATTATAGCTCGAAGCTAAAACTTCTCAGGAATTGCAAATCGAAGTGTATGCTAATGCTCTCCCAGCTTCTATTTCCACGTTTGTGAAGAGGGCTGCCAAACTAACCCTAGCTAAGAATTTTGAAGAAGCCAAAATGATAGAGTTCCAAATGAAAGGATGAAAAGAGGGCCAGGTCTCTTTAGTTAAGAAAGAATCTCAACCTCCTCACATGAGAGGGATGTTGATTACTAGACCCCTATGAAAACAAACAAAACATGCTCCCGAAAAGGGAAGTGGGGAAATAGAAAACCTACAACTCATGGTCAAAAAGCTATCAAATGAAATCATAGACATGAAGAGAAGTGCAGGGGAGGGAAACAAATGTCAAAGGCCCTATAATCCTTTCTTTAAAAGGAATCCACCGTTAAAAGCCATTGAACCTCCCCCAACCAACTTAAACACTGATCTGGGAAATGTAGCATCCGACTCTTTCTGCATTTGTCACCAAGAGAACCACTCTGAAAGAGACTACCCCCAATGGGTGCATGCCATGAATCTGATGGCCAACCGATTTCTAGATGAAGTCTTCCCGACCGAACAATCAAGAAGCTGTAGTATGAATATTTCCAACCAGGAAGAAATGGCTCCACCAGAAGAAACAACCATGTTGATATGGGATCCCGACCTAACTATGCCTTCCGATGGCCTGTTTGAGGTTCAAGAACCACCTGTAGAATTCTTGGCTGTACAAACACAAAGTAGGGATCAAACTGTCTCAAACGACCTTACTACGACCCAAGTTTCGGGCGGAAGATCAACTCCTGATCACCAGAAAGCACCTTTTTCTACCCGTAAGAACCTTATAAACATCCATACGTGAGAATCACCCAAGCTGGATTACAGCATAGTAGAAGACTTGAAGAAGTTGAAGGCTAATATATCAGTTATGGACATATGTAGAATCCCTTAGCAAAAAGGCTTCCTGTTACAGGCTTTAAAATCGGTAGAAAGTCCTACGATGAGCACTGACCCAAGAAGAAATCTAATCCCCATAGATCTAGGGAATAAACCAACTGTGAACACTTGCTTTGAAGATAAGAAGGGAAAACCTTTTGTCCCACCTTTCCTTTTAACATTCAAAGTCTTTAACATAAACCTCCATAACTGTTTGGTCGATTCAAGAGCATCCTCTAATGTTATTCCATTGTCTATTTGCAAAAAACTAAACGCAGTCCCTCTCAAGAGTGATAAACATGTAATACAACTAGACAAAACCTAGGTGAAGGTCATAGGAGAACTCAAATACATAATGATCAGAATAACGACACATCCTAAATTTGTGCAAGTGATCGACATCATTGTAGTAGATATCCCAAAAACTTATGGCTTGTTATTAAGATGAGATTGGTCTGAAAAGTTAAATGCATACTTTAGTACATAATGGGATCACCTTTGGTTTCCATTGAAGGGGTACAAAAATGATTAGAATTGATAGGGAAAGATATCTGAAACATACGATCACTGACCTAGAAACCCTAAATGAACCCTCATCGACAGATTTCCCTGTGATAGGCAATTATTCCTGTGATTTCTACTTCGAGAACTTCTCCCCTCTCTCATTTGATGTCCCTCTTACTCAAAACTCCGAAATGATTTTTCGAGAGGAATTGGCGACCACGGTGGAAGAAACCCTCTTTTGCCAAGAACCTGCGTTAGAGATCACATAACTCACGGGAGGAAAATAGGAGAGTAATAAGAAAGAGAAAGCTGATAGATTTTGACCACAAGTTTGGACCTTATACTTTGATGGCTCTAAATTGCAAGAAGGGTATGAGGTAGGGTGCATCCTCATCGATCTGGAAGGTAAACGACATTTCTTGTCCTGCAGACTAGAGTTCGAATGCACAAACAACACTGCCGAGTATGAAGCTCTAGCATAGGGGCTAAATAAAACCATAGACTTAAACATCAAAGAATTGAAGGTTTTCCGAGATTCTGAAATCATCGTTAGACAAGTTAAGAATACTATACATTGAAATTCTCCACACCTAAAGAACTACCAATAGGAAGTGCACAGGCTAATAATTTTTTTTGAAGCTTTCAACATTACATCGATTCCCAGAGCAAAGAACATTCTTGCTGATTCTCTGGCCACCGCTGCTTCAAGGCTATCACCTCTAGAAGATTATGAAGCCTCCCGGTTCACTGTGGAGCTACTTTACAAACTGTCAGTGCCCAATAATATTTCTAATTAGAAGGTCTTTGAAGGAGATGAACAGATCATAAATGTTTTGACCAACCATGATAATTTTAAGGACTTGGCTATTGACGATGAAGTATTCCAGAAACAATCAGTAGAAGCCGATCCTCAGACAGATCAACCGACTAATAAACCAAGATCTCACATGATAATGAAGGGAATAACCAACTTATAAAACCTTTTCGACCCGAGGGAACGATTTAAGGGGTCAAAAAACGCAAAGACTAGTAGTTCTTGTCCCATGCATGAAACTATAAATCTCAGAATCCTGGAAAACCCAAAATATGTAAACCTCAGCAAGACCATATATAAGGAGGAAAGGAAGACCAATCTCAAACTCTTCAGACAATATCAAGATGTCTTTGCATGGTCCTACCGAGATCTGAAAACTTATGATACTCGTATCATTCAACACACTATCCTGTTAAAACCTGAAGTGAAACCCTTCCAACAGAAGCTTTGGAAGTACCACCCATCCTTGGAGCCTCTCATGTATCAGGAGTTAGACACTCCTGACACTCTGCATGGGTAGCAAATCTGGTTCCAGGTTAGACACTCTGCATGGGTAGCAAATCTGGTTCCTGTAAGGAAAAAGTCTGGGGAGATTCGCCTATGCGTAGATTTTAGGAACCTCAACAGAGCCTCAGAAAAGGACAACTACCCAGTCCCACCAATGGAACAACTCCTGCAGACTGTGTCTAGATTTGAATTTTTTTCCTTACTAGACGATTTCTTAGGGTACAACCAGGTTCTAGTTTCATAAGAAGACTGCTTGAAAACTACCTTTCGAACCAAGTGGGGAACTTTCGCTTACAAACGCATGCCTTTTGGGTTAATCAATGCAGGAGTGACTATCCAGAGGGCCATGGACATAGAATTTTAGGGATTAATCAACAAATGTGTAGTAGTGTACTTGGATGATGTGACTGTGTATTCAAAGAACAAAGAAGATCACATCCAACAATTAACCTAGATTTTCGAAAGGTGTAGGAAATACGACATATCCTTAAACCCTAAGAAAAATATTTTCGGTGTCGAAGAAGGTAAATTTTTAGGCCACATCATATCTCAAGCAGGCATTCACATAGACCCATAAAGAATTAAGGCTATAGCTAAGCTTCCATTACCTCACAACAAGAAGGCTATGCAGTCGTTCTTTGGGAAAATCAATTTTGTGAGGAAGTTCACTCCCGATTTCACGGAAACTATCAAACCCCTACAAAAAATGATTCATAAGGATGCTGAGTTTAAGTGGGATGATGAACAGAAGAAGGCTTTCAATAATATGAAAACTACAATCTCTCAAGCCCCAGTGCTGTCAAGTCCTGATTTCAACAAATATTTCTTCCTCTATACTTTCGCCTCTGACCAATCGTTAGATGTAGTATTGACTTAGAAGGATGATGACAACAACAAAGCTCTAGTATCGTTCATGAGAACTAACCTCCAAGGTGTCGAACTTAATTATCCTACTATAGATAAACATGCTTATGCAGTTTATAAAGCAGTAAAACATTTCAGATCTTACATCCTCAAGAATCATACCAAAGTGATCGTGCCTCACCCCGTAGTCCGATCCCTATTTACTCAACATGAGATGGGGGAAAGAAGAGGGAACTGGATGGCAGTAGTCCAAGAATTTGATCTAGATATAAAATCTTCTAAATTGGTTAAAGGACAAGGGTTATGCAAACTGGCAGCTAAAGCTCAAGACCAAGTAAATGAAGACCCCAGATGGGAGAATGAAATGGCATTATGGTGTGCTGAAGATTCATACATTTCCCCATGACAAGAGTCTTAATATGAGAAACTGACTTATCTCCTACACCATGGGACTTGTCCAGAAAACCTCAACCCTAGGGAAAGAAGAGATCTCAGGTTAAAATATGCACAATATCGCCTCATAAACTCGGTACTCTTTCAGGTTAATTATGATGGGGTACTTTTGAGATGCCTCGAACGTGAAGATGCAAATAAAGTTCTAAAGGAGCTCCATGATGGCCCTGCCGGTGGACATTTTGCAGGAGACACCACTGCTCATAAGATACTGAGAGATGGTTATTATTGGCCCACTTTGTTCAAGAACGCTCACACATACGCTATAAACTATAAAACTTGTCAAATAAGCACTGGGAGGGAGAAGAAAGCAACAATCCCACTCCAACCGATGGTCGTTTCTAGGACTTTTGAGAAATGACGGTTAGATATCATAGGATAGATTACACCAAGCTCTTCAAAACAACACAAGTACATACTTACTTCCACCGATTATTTCATGAAATGGGTAGAGTCCATCCCCCTGACTCATGTAAACGAGAAGGTGGTAATCCAATTCATAGAACAACAACTAATCACAAGGTTCAACGTCCCTTCTATTCTTGTTTTTGATAATGCAACTTACTTTTCTTCCACCTTATTAACAGAGTTTTCCCTAGACAAAGGAATCATAATTAGATACTCTGCAAATTATTATCCATAGGGAAACAGAGTGGCAGAATTAACTAATAAGAACCTAGTAAGGATATTGAAGAAAACGGTTGCAGACAACCAGAGGAATTGGCATAATCTACTCCATAACACTTTATGGGCAGATAGAGTGACACCCAAGGAAGATATAGGGAATTCTCCATACTTTCTAGTATACAGACAAGAAGCCATTCTCCCGAATGGGTTATATATTCCATCTCTTCAACTTGCTCAGGGGTCTAGAGGGCAGCCCTCATCAATCTTACAACAAAGAATTGACACCCTGCTCATGTTAGAAAAAAAGAAGGGAGAAAGCTAAATCAAAGTTCATAGCCCACCAATAGATAGTTAAAATATGGTTTGACAAGCATAAAGCTAAAGAGAAGAATTTTGAAGTAGGAGACTTAGTCCTAAAATGGGATAGAGCAAACGAGCCTAAAGGATATCAATGAAAACATCCATAACACATTGTCGATCCCCGACCACCCACTAGGAAATCGACACGATGGGACGTTTTAGCACTAGATACGATTAGATTCTTATATTTTAAGAGGTTAATTAATGCCAAATATCACATTAGTTGCTGCTTCGTGTGCGAATCAAAAGGCCATTTAAAGTTACTGATAGAACACATCACCATCCACGCCTCCGCCTGTCAACCCACGATGAATTAAATTGCAGATATCCAACAACAGATTTGTTTGAATTTCACTCATCACCCGAATTAATTGGTCGATGTGACACGGTAAGTTCTTCCCCGTTTAAATTCTCTTGAGTTATTGTAAACGAGACCATTCTCCACACAAAGGAGTTCCATAACATCCAGAGGAGTGAGATGAGAAATTCAAAGCTTCTGAGATACCATGAGTATCAAACTATAAGGTTTACCAAGCGTTACAGGTATGTACCAGTCTGAATTTTCTATGTTTTACTTTGTATATACATTTTTAACTAACTTCTCTTTGTACGCCAGCCCTAAAGGATTGTTTCGATTGTAGGAAAAATGCCTCCAAGAAAACCAACCACCAGGTGATCTCTAAGAGCGCTGAAGCTAAAGGAACTAGAGGTAGGAGAAGGCTCCTCCCCAGCGGCTGCAAAACAGTTAGAATTTGCTCCAAGGTCGGAACCAGTCATCAGGACATCTACCAAGAAGCTTTTCACTCAACCTCCAGCCTTTGAAGACACAGAGGCAAGCACAGGGACCAAGGCGATACTTCTGCACTGGGGAGAGATTTTCAAGAAGATCAGTCGGGAAGAATTCCCAGAATATATCCCGCACAATGACCTCGATATGAGAAAGCTTGATGATGAAGTTTTTCCAAACATTCGAAGGTCATACTTGCACATGGTGGCAAGCAAAACTCCAGTGTTCCCTTGCATAGAACTCCTAAAGTGGCTTATCGACCACATAGACACACAAAAGTGTTTGATTAACAACGTCAATGGCGAGTGTGTCGGGGTTTTCCTTCTGGTAGAGGTGCAGAGTTATTACAAGCTTAGAGACCTGGAGGAGCTGTTGAACACATATTTCGTTGTAAATTTCTATGAGCTCCACGACACTAGCCGGGTGATGGCTTCATGGTGGAGAGAAGTCAAGAAATATACCAATCGGACATCCGACTGGTACCAGACGACCAACTTAAGGGAGCCATATATCCATCTAATAGCCCTCATTTGCCAGTTTTATGGGGAGAAAGACTGTTCCAGGTTTTCAGAGGCATGGATGCCTCTAGCTTACATAGTGGCCATTTCCACGAGAGCTTTCAACTGGGGAGCCATCATTTCAAAGCAACCGAGCATCTGCATATAATAGGCTTAGACGTCGAAAGAAGGAGATACTCCATCCTTATACATGGCATCGTATTTACTGGACGTCATATGCGCCAAGAATGTCTTTGTCGGCATGAACTTGATATGGCATGCTCAGAAACCCCGATCCACATTTACTTCGACATTTTATGGGAGAACAGGTACAAAAATCATACTCTCTTTTCTGCGATAAATTCATCGCGTGCATTCATTTTATTCTTTTCAAGAAAGAGTGCCCGAGGCTATCGACTGCGACAAAAAAGGTGATAGAAAAGGTTGGCCTATGGTATCTGGATGAACATGATACTTACATTAGGGTATTCGGGGCCACTTGAGCACCTCATCTCCTACTTGTACATGTTCCTAATCGACTAGTAGTAGGGGGAATATGCTACCAAGCTATCCTACAAGGCTACAATGCTACTCTAGTGAAAGATAAGAAGCAGGCATTTATACGCTATAGATTCCATATAGGTTTCTACCTAGTAAAAGACACTACTCAAGCTAAGCAGGAAGGACTAAGACAATTGTAGTTTCGATTCCATACTGGCCATTTCCGCAAGCACGACCCAAAGGGTCTAGTCTTGAAACATGCATCGCAAGTGTCGTCCTGTTGGCCTTACGGCCACGACATGTTCAAAGATGAGGTCTTCACCGAAAATGCTCAGGATTGGGATGAAGTCGTTGGAAGGATGACTGAACCTAAGATAACCAGGTTCAAAGCCATGAGCCTGGATGAACATGCAACAATCCTAGAACAATCGTCTTAAGGGGCCCTTAGGGCCAAGGAATAAATGATAGCGGCCGAAGTAGCAGAAGCCCCCCAGGTAGTAGCCGAAACAACATAGATTCCCCGGGTAACCCCAGTGCAAGATAGAAGTTCCCCCGAGGCTCAGGACACATGAGAGAGGGGGTTACTTATGTTAGAACATGCACAGAGGATAATTCATTAGCTACAAGATGAGCGAGACATCCTAAACATGACAAGGCTCTCTGAAGACAATCTGGATAGAAGCCAGACGGGCCCAAGCGGCCCTAAATTCATAGATCTCGATGACATTACTGGGTTAGACGACCTGAGTTCACAACACTACCGACTGGATCATCAACAGGTGTTTCAACTCAACCAGGGACTATCAAAGCATCGCAGAGGACCGGTGTGTTAAACCCTTTAAGCGAGCTGATAAATATATATGATGATGATGAGAGCCCAGAAGTATCTCTTATGACCCCTGTGTATATCGAAGAAGAAAAGGGACTAGAGAAGACATCTTCCCCTCTTCTCAATGCCTAAATTCAGAAGGTTCCACAGAGAGAACAAGAAGCCGAGAGTGTCCTAGACACTCAGCTTCCCGATGTGCCGAAGACCCAAGCAAATAGTTTGAAGAATGAGCCAGGTGTTAGAAAAACAGGACCGCGGAGCAACAAAATAAAACAAATGCAGAAACAAAACACAGAAGATACACAATACAAGAGAGACACAG
>SNQJ01S0040890.1:25221-39752 GCA_010110895.2 Picea sitchensis
TACTTCATGGGGTATAAACACGGCTGAAAGTAAAAGACCTCTAAATCAGGAAGATAATCAGGCTCCACAACCAACACCAGAGTCGGACGAGCCAAAGGAAGAAACCCCACAACAAGAAATCGACGTCTCAATGGTCGATGAACAAGTAAGTGTTGATACTATCCCCGATGCCTCTATTTCAATCGATACTCAAAACCCCAATGAGCAATAGATAGAAGCCGGGTCTTTAGAGCACAACGAGGAAGTTCAAGAACCCAATCTTGAACAATTATATACTATCGAAAGTCTGGGAAATACACTCACTTGGGGAGATCAACAAATCCCCGAACCTGTGGACGAAGTAGCCGACATACATTCCATAGCTTATGATCAGAAAAGGAAGGCTATCGTCCAGAGGACCACCAAGAAGAGGAGGATCACTTTAGATTGCTCCATCCTCATCACTACAGAGGAACATCGAATCAACACAGAGCATTCTAAGACGTCCAAACTCATCGATGCAAGGATGGAAATCATAGATGCCACCCTGGAAAGAGCTAAAAGAGATGAAGAGGAACTAACCACTGCCCTGAAGGAGCTAGAACATTTGTGCCATTTGTTGAAATAATATCAGGACACCACACATGCCGCGGTGTATCTAAGGAGCGAATTCAAGGAGGCCTACAACAGGTTCACAGATGAATGACACCTATTCACAGCAAGGATAGTTGAGCTTCAGGAAGACACCCTCATGGCACTTGCGACATGCAAAGAAATGGAGAGGTGGTACGAGAAAGCGCAATAGGCTGCGGAAAGAATCTAGTATATGAGCGCGGTGCAAAAGGGACGAGACACCGAAGAGCATGACATTCGGGTGTTAAGAGAAAGCAACATCGACCACATCAAGAAATCAACCGAGTATTGGGAAAAAATGGCGCGAGAGCCTCATCGGGAGATTCAGGAAAAATGGGCCAAGTGTGAGAAGAGCTGGGTCAAAATCAACAAGGAAATGAAGGATATCAGACTCCCTGAGTTTGGCATGCCCGATGACTTTGTCGACTTGCACGACATAGCCAAATCGCACATTGAGCAAGACTCCTTATGGGCCGAAGAAATAACAAAGGTGAGAGACACGACACAAGGTCAGGTGCGACAGTTTATGGAACACCCGATCAAAGCTCGGGCTATGCTGCAACAATTAAGTGCCAGTATAGTCAAGTATCGAGCACATGCAGTAGAGATAAAAGAGATTCACTCGGTCCTGATGGAACAACATAGATTCCCATATGCCAACACCTGCGAGGATCTGTTCATCAAGTGGTCGGAGTATGAGAGGAGTCACCCTCTTAAGTGATATCTTGAGATGACTCACATAAAACTCATAGGAGAGAACGCCATGTGGAAAATTTTGTTTTGCTTATCTGCACTTTAATTGTTATTTTTAGTTAATTTTATGTTATAAATAATAGCATCGACTGATTAGCCAGAAGGTCGATGGTTGTTGCAAAAAACTCTCATTTTTGGTTTTGTTAAGAACTATTTCAGAGCTGCCTTTAATTGAGAAGTCCTTCTAGACCAGAGACAAGTTTATGTTTTCATCAAATGCGTGTATGATTGGATGTGGAGAAGAAATATTTCCTATTTCATCTCACGAATGGATGCACTAACGAGTAAGAGCTATTAAATCTATTGATAAGTTATCTGATGCAATGTTTTACAGTTCTTTATTTAATGATGGAAATGAATCTTTGTGTTATTATGTGATTGATGATTAGAGTTGAGTGAATTATTTTACTTGCCTTTATCACATGCATGTTTTCTTTTGATAATTTGTATCTCAGTCAGTAATTGGAATATTCACATGGTTAATGTATTAATACTAGGCATGTGGTAGACGATCATTGCCTGCACGCTAGAGTAAAGGGTTATCCCAAGCTCAACCTCTTCTCCAGTAGTTTAGTTTGTTCCCACTTTGTTACCTAGTTGGTTTATACCGACTTTATCTTATATTAGTCCTATCTAAGAGAAAAACGCAAAAAATGAGAACGCCCAAACTGAAGGAGAAAGCCTTCACAAGAAAACGTAAAGCCCATCGATTATTTTGGCCAGATCGCAAGATCTGGAGAACCATTCCACCATTAAACGCTGCAGAGTCTAATTGGGCCTCGGTGGCGGCTTTGGTTCCTACTGTTGAGTTAAAGGGATTTAGGTCCCATCAACAGAGTCGTCCAAGGGATTATCTGAGAAAATCCTATAAAGATACCAAGGTATGATCTCAGTCGTAGGTGGAAGAGGAGCATAGCTCACCTCAGTGGCAGGTGGAAGAGAAATAGGGCTCATTTCAAAAGGTGACTTTGTTCCTATCATGTGTTTAGTGTGTTGTTCGTGTCATGTTGAGCAACATTTGTCAATAGTATGGCAATAATATGACTGAAATAAGGACTTAGAATAATTTAGAATATGCCATTGTAACATTTTATGTTAAAGAACTAATGCTATCTCTTAACATAGCATTAGTTCATTCTTAAATCCTATAGCAGAAATATCAATCTTAATTCTACGAGATCATTAAAATGGCCTCAATATTTGGCCAAATAAGACCTCAAATTATTTGATTGGTAAAGAAAATCCTGTTGTAAAATCTTAAAATGACCTCAATATGAAGCCAAATAAGAACTCAAATTATTTGATTGGTAAAAAAAAGCATGTTGTAAAATCTTATTGGACTAGAAAAAGTACTTGATAGCTCTTCAAATTTTCAAATTAAAACTTAGAATAACATACTAAAAATTGCATCAATTTACGCATAGATTAATGTGAGTTAAGAAAATCGTTTATATTAGTCCCTATTAACTGAAGGCAAGGACTAATAAGAGGATATGGTAGTTGCTCTTTGAACTTCTATGAAACATGCAGTGGATTGGAAATTATAATACATAAAGAAGAATAAACATTGACTTGTAAATTGGTTCAAGTAAAAGGTATGTGGTTCTTACATATCGGCTAATCAACCCTCTTTTTCCTTATTATCCACTATTATCTTTTTTTTAAAACTATTTTATTCAAAATCCAAATAGTTGAAAGTTCAATGTTAAATTTTTATTGGTTTTACATCAACAAGTTCTTTATATAATATGAAAGTAGTTGAAAGATCTTCGTGCACCTCAATTATTCATAACTCTTTCCAATTTCTTTAAACACTTTCATGGATATTATTATCGACATACTCTTGGTATCATCTCAGTGTTCATCTTGTATTTCTTTTGTTTTCCTTGAAAACATATCTTTCACCAAGAAAGTATATATATGTATGAATAATTTACCACGTGAGTATATAAATGTATGAATAATAATATAAGCGAATTATAACATGTGTATAAATTTTTAAAATTACAACTAGTTTCATACGCTATCTTTCTTGTTGATGTATGTTTATGTCAAGACAAGTTTCACTTGTTTTGTGGACCAATCCGGGGGATACGTCTCGATAACACTTACAAGAACCATGTTCTTGGATGCATTGCTCTGTTTTTTTTTACATTATGTGAAAGTGCATCTATACATCCTTTCCACCAAACACCACGAATATTTATAAAATTGGTTATCCCTTTCATTGTATAACAAGCCTTATTTAGCACTAGTTAGGGCCACTTTCTGATCCTTTTTTTCATGCATTTTCTTTTAGGAGGTTGGCACTATGGTATCTCTTCATCGAACCCCTCACACTCCCATGCAAAACTAAATTTTGGGACATGTACATATGGTTAGCTATTAAGCTTTTAAGCCCTACCTCTCATTAATGTAACATATTGTTTCTCCCACTTTGTAAATATAACTATATCGACCAAAAGACTATGGTAAACTCAATATGTGTGAATGTTTGATTTGATGGATCTTTGTATAAAAGGTCAATGAATGTAAATTCTGTTATTTACTAAAAAATGGATAAGTGTTGCATGACTGTTGGAAGGGGGGGTGTACTAAGAGAGACCACAAATTCTATGAAAGAGATGGTGAAGGGGACCATGAATGGTTGCGTTAACCTCCACCAAACCAGTACCTTACTGGATTTAATTGCTCAGGACCAAAACAACCCTCTGACCCATAAATGAATTAGAGTCAGGCTGATAGGTGGGAAGAACTCCTCAAGAGTTAATGAGGGGATGGGGTAGAGCACCCATATGTAAGGATTTTTGACCTGGCCACAGATTGGGATTTTGAGCCACACACAACTTTGCTGAGAAAGGAAAGAAAAGGAAGGTATGGTGGGCATAGGAAGATCTGTGAAGAGTGCAGAGACAAGAGACTAATCTCTCGGGTTCAAGGAAGAACTAAGAAACCTGCATTCTAGTTGCAGGGAAATGGCTAGCAGGGTTATGATGGAAGCTGATAAACAAGGCTGGTCCTCCTTGCTTGGTATTGTGTAACCCGTTGCCAAGATCCTGCGGGAGGAGGAGAGTAACTTCTGTCCCTACTATCGCTGATTCAGAAGAAATGATTTTATCGCAGAGCATCGTGGTCTAGCTTAGGGGTGGCTAGTCGTAAATCTATTAGGAGTGACTGAGCCTATGGTTGGGTGGAAACAAGCACCCCTTTCAGCAATCGCTTCACGTTATCTAGTTCTGATAAGTATTTTCCTACTTTATGTATTGAACTGAAATAATGGACGAAAGCATGAGTTTATGTATCTATATGTGTATTTATAAATGGCTTATGTGCAGAATGGTCGTGATGTGTGTATGCAGTCATCTCCTTGTGAACTTATGCTTATGACTGATAGTCTGTATGCCCAAGCTTAGCTCCTGAGGCTTCTTAGGACATAAGCTTGCAAGATGACCGAGATAGAGATATCGTGTCGATCTGAACCTGTCCATTTGAAGAGGATATCTCTTTCAGATTCCTTGCTGTGCGACCAGGATCCCAAGCCCAAGTCCTTAACCATTCCATGATAAATCTCATGAAGGATAGCGAAGTTTAAGACTTGATAGGGGAGGTCTCTTCGTTTGGAAGACGAGCGGACGAGATCCGTTCGAGAGGACCCATATGATCAATACCTAGGAATGTTAGGCTAAGCCTAAGGAAGCTAAGTCCTCCTGGCTTCGGAGCTCCGAAAGTCCGGGACTTTGGAGTATGACCGACCTTACCAACCTTATACTGGCCGAAGGTAATAAGGAGACTCGATTTCCCATAAGGTTGACTGACGTTTGGCGTTTCCTCAGGTGGTTAGGCGAGCCTATCTTACCAACTAAATCGGGATCCAAAAACCTGAAGGCCAGAGCCGCGAAGAACCCAGAACCATAGATCGAGGGACCCTTCGTGTTCTTTCCCAACCGTCAATATATCAGGGACGCGTGGCACCAACCCCTTTAGTTCAGAGATTGGGCACTTCGGAAGATAAGAGAAGTTTGCATCGCAACACTTCCGAACTCCAAATAACCGAGGTAACCAGAGCCGTAGATCTATAAACCTACGTGGTCAGATATTGACTGTGAGATATGAGGAATGTTAGAAGTCTGTTAGTCCGGGGTGACATGGACCCCAGCTTGACGTGCCACATGTCACCCGAGTTCGTGGGTATCACATACCCTATAGGCCCATTGGAACGTAACACGTGTCACCCTGACCCCTTCTACGTGTCAGTTCCGAATATGTGTCTGCCTAGCCAACGTGGTTGGTGAAATGACCTGGACTCCGGGAGTTCGGAACTTCGGGACTCCAGAGGACCTGGGATGTAGTATGGTGGAGAGACCAAACGGTCCGAAGGCCGAAGCCACATGGTGAGCTTACGAGACTTCGGAACTCCAGGTGATCTCGTGCGTAGATAGTAAAGAGGCGTGAAGCACCGAAACGCCGAATTCCTCCACAACTGATATAGGAGAAAGAGAGTAAGTCTAGTCATGGGATCAAACGGTGGATGGTCTTCCACCGTGGAGGAAGGAACTTGGAAATAGTACATGTGAGGTGGATCCACGTGGGCGTCACGTGGCCCTCAACCAATAAACGCCGAAAGAACTTAAGAGAGATATACCCGTCGATTCTGGGCTCGATTTTTGAGCATGGAGACCGTGGTTGGGAAACTATGGACGAGTAGGATGTGGTAGAAACCTTGAATGAAGGATTTTATCATGTAAGGAGAATGAAATTTTGAGGCCCCATCCCTAGGAAAACCACTCAGGGGTCGAGTGCGTTACAAATTGGTATCAGAGCATGGTTACAACACTTGGCCTGCTTGGGCTCGTGGACGAGTTGCGTAAAAATCATATTTAAAGAACTTTTAGGGTGACACCCTGTCATATCTCTTTCCTAAAGAGTCTGGTTAAACTCTTATTGAAGAAGAGAATTAAAGATTTCTATTGTGTGTGTGTATTTAAGAAATATGAACTAGGTGCTGTTCATAAAATAATAGACTGTTAGCTAACAACAAGTGTTTTTTCAGCACTCAAGCAGTCAGTGAATCGCGGGAAACTACAAGCATAAAGGATGGTGACATGCCATCAAGTGGGGGATGGCTCCCATAGTAGAGACGAAGAATCTGATGAGAGGAGGGCGGTGGAAACCCTTCCGGATCTGGATGAAACTGTAAGGAGCCTCATGGATGAATTACAGAGTTTCAAGGCCGATAATGAGAGATTGATAAAAGAGCAAGAAAAACAAACGAAAATTAATGCAGTCTTGCTGCAAAGCTTATCCGATATACAGAGGTAGTTGCAACATGGACCCACAACCAGTCAAGTGGACTGACGACATACGAAGATAAGTCAAATTCCACCCGAGATACGAAAACATGGTCCCATAAGCAACCACATTAGGAGGAGTACCTCGAGGAAGGTCCAACTTGGAGACAGGGGACACTCCTTAGGGGAGTCATCTGGAAAGGGAACTGACAACTCCAAGGGATATTCTAGTAGCAAAAATAGCTAACATTCTCAAAGGAAAGGAAAGAAGCGAAATCATTCCAAAAGTCACGACCCTGAAGAGTTCAAGAAAGCCAAACCACCCTCTTTCAATGGAGATACCGAGAAAGGGGAAGATGCATAAGCTTGGATGCTTGGTTTAAAGAAGTACTTTAGAGTCCATGACTACTCTGAAAACTTGAAGGCTCGAATAGCCATCTTTAACATGAATGGAAAGGCTTCCATTTGGTGGGAAGACCTTAAGAATGTGAAAGGAATCCATGAAGGGGAATTATCATGGAAACAATTTGAGAAACACTTCAAGAAGAAGTATTTGTCAGAGAAATACTTTGATGGGAAGACTAAGGAGTTCTATGAACTCAAGCTGGGACAACTCATCATAGAGGAATATGTCAATAAATTCCTTGAGCTACTGAGGTATGTACCCTACATAAAGGATGAAAAGGTAAAAGTGCAACGATTTATTAGTGGGTTACCTCAGACCTACCAAAACATGATTGAGTTTGACGAGCCAAAGACCCTAGAAGACATTATTTGGAAGGCAATGTATTGTTATGAACAACTCAGGAGTTAGACAAAACCTCGTGAGAACTAGAAGAAGAAGAGTAGTTCAGGATTCAATAAGAAGGGGTTCAAATCCTCAAGATTTAAGAACTATAGGAAGGACTCTAGGATAAGCCTTCCTACTAGGAGTGTATACCAACAAAATTTCCCATCCCAGAGTGGAAATAAACCTTTTGGAGCAACCCCAGGAAAGACTAATAACCCAAAGAAGGAACCCTTGAAATGTTGGGTTTGTGGATAAGAAAATCTACTGAGGGATTGTCCACACAGACATTAGAACAATAGGAGAATCTACAACATCCAATAAGCTACCACAGTCAATGATGTGGCTAGGAGCATGCCACATATTTATGCAACTTTGGATAATAAACAAGCCGACCACCAAGCTTCAGTGGTGGAGATGGAAGGTATGATCACCAACCGTCTAGTTTCTATTTTAATTGACCTTGGTTCTAATTTGAGTTATGTGGCCCCTTAGACTGTTGATAAGTGTAAAATGCAACCAGTTAGACATGTTAAGCCATGGTCAGTACAACTAGCCACTGGCACCAAAATAAAAGTAGCAAGGTCATACCAGCTTACTAATTCTTTATGGATGGATTTCCCACCCAATCTACCCTTAACATACTTCCCCTAGGATCTTATGATCTATTGATTGGTATGGAGTGGCTAGCTGCATATAAAACTAAGTTGGAATGTAACCATAAAATGTTAGAATGTGTAAATGAAGAAGGGAGAAAGATAACCCTCCAAGGGATTCAGAAGCCCGTCTCAGTGAGACAAATATCACCCTTCAAATGAAAAAGTATTGCATAAAGGGATGCCCTCTATATGCAATACAGGTGTTGAATCTGTTGAGGATGACACACCGAACCTAGAGGACCATCCCATATTAAGAGAGTATAGAGATGTGTTTCCAGAAGAGGTACCGGGTCTACCTTTGAGAAGAGACATTGACTTCTCGATAGAACTTGCACCAGGAACAATGCCAGTGTCCAGGACACCCTATAGGATGAGTACACCCGAGCTAGTTGAGCTCAAGCTACAACTAAAGGAAATGATGGACAAAGGCTACATCCGGCCCAGTGTGTCCCCATGGGGAGCACCAATCTTGTTTGTGAAGAAGAAAGATGGCACACTTCGATTGTGCATAGATTATAGACAACTCAATAAGGCAACCATAAAGAACAAGTACCCCTTACCAAGAATCAATGACTTGTTTGACCAATTAGGGGGTGCTTCCATTTTCTTAAAAATTGACTTAAGATTTGGATACAATCAAGTCCGAATCAAGGATGAAGACATCCACAAAACAACCTTCAGGACCCGATATGGTCACTACGAATTTGTGGTGGTGCCATTTGGATTAACTAATGCCCCCGCCACTTTTATGTGCTTGATGAATAATGTACTGAACAAAATCCTAGACAAATTTATATTGGTTTTCATTAATGATATCCTAATCTACTCCAAGAATAGAGAGGAGCATGAAGAACATCTTAGACTTGTACTTCAAGTACTAAGAGAACATCAACTCTACGCTAAGTTTAGTAAGTGTGACTTTTTCCAGAAGCAAGTCCATTACTTAGGCCATGTTATTTCTAAAGAAGGAGTGACAGTAGACCTTGACAAGATCATATCTATTATGGAATGGCCTACCCCAAAGGATGTATATGATATCAGATCCTTTATGGGCTTAGCAGGATATTATAGAAGGTTTATAAAAGGATTTTCCAATATTGGTTGTCCAATCACTACCCTTCAGAAAAAGGGGGTTAAATTCACTTGGACATCAGAATGTGAAGAAAGATTTCAGACACTGAAAGACCTTCTGACCCATGCACCTGTGCTAAAGATTGTAGACCCTGATAATGACTTCCTCGTGTGTATAGATGCCTGGAAGAAAGGACTCAGAGGAGTCCTTATGCAAGAAGGACGTGTAATTTTCTATGAATCTAGAAAATTGAATGAGCATGAAATCAATTATGTGACCCATGATCTAGAGTTGGCTGCCATAGTGCATGCTTTAAAATTGTGGAGGCATTACCTCTTGGGTAGGGTATTTGTACTTATGACATACCACTGTGGGTTGAGGCACCTGTTTGATAAACCAAAACTCAATGCTAGATAGGCTAGGTGGATGGCTCTCCTTAGTGAGTTTGATTTCAAAATCAAACACATCAAAGGAAAGGAAAATAGGGTGGCCAATGCCCTTAGTAGAAGTGTGAAAACGATTCACCTGACAATGGTGAGCACCTGTGAAATGAATGTCAGGGAAATAGTCAGGAATGCACAAGAAACAGATGCATTCTTCAAGACCGTGACATCGTACCTAAAACAAGAGCCCATAGGGATAAAGTATGAAGGCTATCAGATGCTGGATGAAGGTTTTCTCACTTACAAGAACATATTGTATATACCAAGTTGTGATGACTTGAAGAGATTCAGAATGGACAAATTGCACAAGAGACCATATACTAGTCGCCGAGGATATCAAAAAATGATCACGACCACTAGGAAACAATTCTATTGGCCTGGATTGAAAAATTACATAACTGATTATTTAGTTAAGTGTTTAGAATTCCAGCAAGTTAAGGCAGAACACCGACACCTAGCAGGGTTGTTATAGCCTCTACCAATTCCATAATGGAAATGGGAAACCATCTCCATGGATTTCATCACCGGATTACCAAAATCGGTCAAGCAGAAGGATTCCATCATGGTAGTGGTGGACAAATTGAGAAAGTCTGCTCACTTCGTACCTGTTAAATCAACTTGCAAGGTGATAGATATTGCCAACATTTTCATGAAGGAGATATTCATACTGCATGGAATTCCTAGGGAGATCATATTTGACAGAGACACAAAATTCACTTAAAGCTTTTGGAAATCCTTGATGGCTGGTTTTGAGACTAAATTGTTGTTTAGCACAGCCTATCACCCTGAAACTGATGGACAGACAGAAAGAGTAAACAAAATATTAGAAGACATGCTAAGAATGCATGTAATGCATCAACCTAAGAAGTGGGAAGACTAGTTGCCACTGGTAGAATTTTCCTACAACAACGGTTATCAAGAGTCATTGAAGATGAGCCCTTTCGAAGCCCTCTATGGTAGACAGTGCAAGACTCCAATCAACTGGAGTAATCTAGTGGATAGAATTACAATCGGACATGACATGATGAAAGAAATGGAATAACAAGTGATTTAGATAAAGCAACATATGAAAATTTCTCAGGATAGACAGAAGAGTTACATCGACAGAAAGATAACTCCCAGAGAGTTCAACAGAGGAGAGCATGTCTATCTCAGAGTTAGGCCCAAGAAGATTTCCTTGAGAATGGGAGCTTGTGCCAAGCTGGCACCTCGATATTGTGGACCCTTTTAAGTCTTAGATATAGTGGGACCTGTAGCCTATAGGCTAGCACTCCCTCCCACAATAAAGGCACATAATGTTTTCCATGTTTCATTATTGAAGAAATATGTACATGATTCTAATCATATAATTGACTGGTCTGTGATCCAGGTGGAACCGAAGGGAGAATTCCCGCCAGAACCTTAATGCATTCTAGACATGAAGGAAACCCCACTTAGGAACTGAACCATTGCAAAGGTCAAGGTGCAGTGGAAACACTTTGGCCCAGATGAGGCTACATGGGAAATGGAGGATGCCATAAGACATGCATATCCATTTTTGTTCACTTCTGAATATACAAAGCATGTTGACAGATAGAACATCGAGGAAAATGTTCCTTTAAGGGGGAGGGAATTGTAACATCCTGCTTCCCCCAGTTTGTAAATATAACTATATTGGCCAAGAGACTATGGCAAACTCAATATGTGTGACTGTTTGATTTTATGGACCTTTGTATAAAAGGTCAACGAATGTAAATTCTGTTATTTACTGGAAAATGGATAATTGTTGCACGACTGCTGGAAGGGGGGTTGTACTAAGAGAGACCATGAATTCTATGAAAGAGATGGTGAAGGGGGCCAGGAATGGTTGAGTTAACCTCCAACAAACTAGTACCTTACTGGATTTAATTGCTCAAGACTAGAACATCCCTCTGACCCATAAATTAATTACAGTCAGGCTGGTAGGTGGGAAGACCTCCTCAAGAGTTAATGAGGGGACGGGGCAGAGCACCCATCTGTAAGGATTTCTGACCTGACCATAGGCTAGGAATTCGAGCCACACACAATCTTGCTGAGAAAGACAAAAAAAGGAAGGTGTGGTGGGCAGAGGAATATCTGTGAAGAGTGTAGAGACGAGAGACTAAGCTCTCAGGTTCAAGGAAGAACTAAGAAACGAGCGTTCTGGTCACATGGAAATGGCTAGCAGGGTTATGGTGCAAGCTGATAAATGGGGCTGGTCCTCCTTGCTTGGTATTGTGTAACCCATAGCCAAGATCCCATGGGAGGAGGAGAGAAACCTCTGTCCCTACTGTCGTTGAGCCGGAAGAAAGGATTTTATCGCAGATCATCGTGGTCTAGCTCATGGGTGGCTAGTGGTAAATCCGTTAGGAGTGACTGAGCCTATGGTTGGGTGGAAACGGGCACCCCTTTTAGCAGTGGCTTCACTTTATCTGATTATGATAAGTATTTTCCTACTTTATGTATTGAACTGAAATAATGGATGAATGCATGAGTTTATGTATCTATATGTGTATTTATAAATGGCTTTTGTGTGGAATGGTCATGACATGTGTATACAATCATCTCCTTGTGAAATTATGCTTCTGACTGATAGTATGTATGCCCAAGCTTAGCTCCTGAGGATTCTTAGGATATAATCTTGTAAGACGACCGAGATAGAGATATCGTGTCAATCTGAACTTGTCCATCTGAAGAAGATATCTCTTTCAGATTCCTTGCTGTGCGACCAGGATCCCAGGCCCAAGTCCTTAACCATTCCATGATAAAGCTCGGGAAGGATAACAAAGTTCAAGCCTTGATAGGGGAGGTCTCTTCATTTGGAAGACGAGCGGATGAGATACGTTCGAGAGGACCCATATGATCAATACCTAGGAACCTTAGGCTAAGCCTAAGGAAGCTAAGTCCTCCTAGATTCGGAGCTCCGGAAGTCCGAGACTTCCGAGTATGACTGACCTTACCAAACTTATACTGGTCAAAGGTAACCGAGAGACTCGATTTCCCATAAGGTTGACTGGCGTTAGGCAGTTCCCCAGGTGGTTAGGTGAACCCAGCTTACCAACTAAACCAGGATCCAAAACCCCGAAGGCCAGAGCCATGAAGAACCCATAATCATATATTGAGGGATCCTTCGAGTTCTTTCCCAACCGTCGATATACTGGGGACACATGGCACTAGCCCCTTTAGGTCGAAGAATGGGCACTTCGAAAGATAAGAGGAGTTTGCATCGCAACACTCTTGAACACCGAATCCCTGAGGTAACCAGAGCCGTAGATCTATAAACCTACATGGCCGGATCTCGACCGTGAGATTTGAGGAAGATTAGAAGTGTGTCAGTCCAGGGTGACGTGGTGCAGTGACATCACCCAAGGTGGCATGGACCCCTTCTTGACATGCCACATGTCACTCAGATTCATGGGTATCACGTACCTTATAGGCCCATTGGAACATAACACGTGTCACCCTGACCCCTCCTGCGTGTCAGTTTCAGATACGTGTCTGCCTAGCCAACGTGGTTGGTGAAATGACTGGGACTCCGAGAGTCTGGGAATTCAGGACTCCGAAGGACCTGGGATGTAGTATGGTAGAGAGACTGAATGGTCCGAAGGCCATAGCCATGTGGTGAGCTTACGAGACTTCGAAAGTTCGAAACTCCGAGTGGTCTCGTGCGTAGATAGTAAAGTGGCATGAAGCATCGAAACATTGAATTCTTCAACAGCTGATATAGGATAAAGAGAGTAAGTCTAGTCATGGGATCGAATGGTGGATGGTATTCCACCATGGAGAAAGGAACTTGGAAATAGTACATGTGAGGTGGATCCACATGGGCACCACGTGGCCCTCAACTAATAAACACCCAAAGAACTTTGAAGAGATATACCTGCTGGTTCTGGGCTCAATTTTTTTATCATGGAGACCATGGTTGGGAAACTCTGGATGAGAAAAATGTGGTAGAAACCACGAATGAAGGATTTGATCACGTAAGGAGAATGAAATTTTGAGGCCCCATCCCTAGGAAATCCACTCAGGGGTCGGGTGTGTTACAATTAACTATAATTATAGTAATGTAGGTAGTTTTTTTTTAACATGCAAACAATCACCTTTTAATCTTTTTTACTTGTCAAAGTAAAAGGACTAACATTGGAGGGGTCATAGAAAGATCCTAGTATTTCCTCCCTCTTTTTTTAAAAGGTGGCACTCCTCTTCTCGAGTTCAAATTTTCTTTATGTTTCTCACTGAATGCAATAGGTGATTGCTAGCTAACAAACCCCAACTAATATTTTAACTCACATAAAGCTATTTATGACAACATATTTTCTTTTAAAACATAATGTTTCCCGAGAAAGGACTAGACAATCTCAATCACTAATAGAAAGTAAAATAAAGATAATAAATAAATAAATAAAAGTATGATGGGGTCATGTAGGTATTTTTTAACATGCAAACAAACACCCTTTAATCTCTTTTACTTGGCAAAATAAAAGGACCAACATTGGAGGGGTCACAAAAAGATCGTAGAGTATTCCCTCCCTCCTTTTTTAAAAGGTGACACTCCTCTTCTCGAGTTCAAATTTTCTCGATGTCTCTCACTCAATGCAATGGGTGATTGCTAGCCAACAAACCCAAACTAATATTTTAACTCACAAAAAGCTATTTATGAGAATAAATTTTCTTTTAAAACACAATGTTTTCTAAGAAAGGACCGGACAATCTCAATCACTAACATAAAAGAGAATAAAGATAATTACAAGATTCTCTAACTAATAGAGTTTGCCCACTGTTATCACTCCAAGAAACCCTTTGTGGTTGCAGACCAAAGGTGCTTGGTAACTTAAGAAATAAATGTTTTTGTATTTTGTAAAGATGGATCAATGGGATAACTCAATTCAACTATAGCATTCAGACATCAAAGTGATAAAC
>SNQJ01S0040890.1:61851-74492 GCA_010110895.2 Picea sitchensis
CTTAAATAAGACCTTGATGTTGCCATGTGTGCTTCACAAAACCTAGGTGTCCCCTTAAATGAATCTTATGAGGTCTTTTATATATTTTCCAAAGTCTTATCGACCCACACCTTGATGGGTTCCACAATGACTTCATCCTTTACTCTAAAAGAAAACATATCACTTTAGAACTCACTTAGTTCTATGGATTTCTCTTGCACAATGGAATTAATCTCAAAATTTTCAACCACTAGATCGTTTGATCGCTGTCTTATCTCCTTTTCAAAAATCTAGTGAGCCCATAAAACTATGCTAATGTTGTCTTGGAAGCAATCAAATTACATTCATACTCCTCCTTGTTAATGACCTTATCTTCCTGAACACTGGAGGGTCCATCCATTTTCTTAATTGCATCAATGCTCTTGGAAAATATTTTACTTCTCCTATCAATGAGTACGTCACAAGTGGTAATAAATTATTGTAAAACATCTAGTCAAGGATCCCAACCAACCCTGATTTTTCCAAGTCTTGTGTTCAAATTGTGATTCTCCTTCTGCCTTTTGTGCTTATTCATGTCTATCAAGGCTTTGATGAAATTATAAATGTAACTCTTGTAGAATTCCTGATCAACTTGAAGATGTTTATTTACAGTATTATTCAAATAAATAATCTTGGTGGAAAGGAGAGAGGGTTTACTTACATAGTCCCACAAGTCTATCAACAAATTCATCCATTCTTCAATGTTGGAAATTATTGTCTATCTTATTCCTCGTAGTAGTCCTTGGGCCTAAAATTATTTAAAATTGAGAGATTGCAAAACCTAATCCAACTTCTTCATGTGAATAACGCTTTGCACAACGATGCCTTCAAATTTGAATGGAATGGAGATGAATTGATTCCTTTTATTTCCTTAAAAAATGAGGACCACTTCCAGTATTGCCAACAAAAATCACTCAAGAAAATTCATCACAAACAAATTTGGGTAATAGGTATGGTTTCCCTTCGAAACCATAAAGTCAAATGTATGTATACTTCTCTTTATAAAAATAATCACTCTTTCCTTTGAGAAGGTCTCGATCTTCCTTTGTCAGCCTCTCTGGGCCATTCCTGGTCAACATTTATCTGAACCTCCCAACAAACAAACCCCAAACTTTGTAAAAAATAAAAAGGATCTTATGCTTCCAAAACATTGGGTATCATAATGGAATACGGTCTAGGTTTATATGCACACACCCTCCAGGATCCAAATTCTCGAATTGATTATAGAAAATAATTGCATAAACCAAATATGAAGCCATGAAGAATCTTTGGGTCTTTTGGAAATTAGCTAGTTGGCAGGAAATTTCGATCGATATCAACTCCCCCCAATCAAATAATATTTTTTTGTTCACAAACATAGTGCATAACATAAAGGATGTACTTGGAAACCTTTGAGGTAGTCTCTTGGCCAATAATTCGGTAAAAACTCCATACAACCTTTGAGTACATCTCTATCAAGTTTGAAGTGTCAATCTGGTAGGAAATGATATTTTTGGTGGCTAGATGCATCAACCACTTCCTAAAAATGGACACCCCATCACCATTGACATCCATGAAAGTATTTGTGTCCTTGACCTTGAAAACCCTGGTTGGTGTAGGGAGCCTCAACATGCTTCTAAAATTAGTAGGAATCAAGGAAAGAAGATCTTTGCTAATCTCCGTCAAACTCATAATACAATGTTTAATATCGAACCTCTTGGAACACCACTGGACAAACTCATGGAAATTGTAGACTTTAGGAATGCAATTGGCTTCAACTAAACTTGAATTCCAAAATGTATGATCACTCTACATACATTCCTCCATCTTTGAATACCACTTATACATCGAGGGCCAATGGAATTCCTTATACCTTTGAGCTAAACTATTCAATGTATCTCCACAATATGGTTCATATTTTTTCCTAGGAGCGGTTCCTAATCATTCTCTTGTGAATTGAAAAACCCTAGATAGAGTATGCTAAATCAATGGTTGTGTTTTGTATCATCCACATTCTTCTGTCAAATTTGTGTGATATGATTATCATCAAATAAGGCCTCACCACCTTGACGATTTGGTGTTATGATGAAGATAGACTTCTAGATATGACATTAATGCAATTTAATGTAAAATGATGACACCACCAACCAAGAAATAAATGACACAACGAACAAGATTGGAGGTAAAATTCCTTCGCATTCTACATGTAGAATGTGAGAGATGAGATCGAAAGTATTAATAGATAGATTTGAAAGATACCATAGTCCACATAGAATGTAGAATGTGGGAATACAAGTTTCGATGAAAAAACAAATCTTGCACTATGCACCTCCACATGAAAAATGCATAAACTCAATGTTAATACGATGAACAAAGGGGAACCATCTTGTACTCTGCACTTTGCATGTGGAATGCAAAATGCAAGTATAAAAACCAAAGACTTGTAAAGTGGGTTTCAACAAAAAACCATTAACAACACCTCACCCTTTAACCTATAAGCAAGGGTAAGACATTCCTCATAGCTCATGGCCTCAACAATAATTGACCGATGAAGAGTGAAACATGCCACAAGCAAGATTTGAACTTAGATTGGGAGGACACAATTTCTCCTCCCTAACCGCTTGAGTTAGACCCAATTGACAACATTTATAGTCATGTGGGATTATTATTATTATTTCCCTCTAGCCCTCTTTATCTCCTATATATACATTAATAAGTCTCATTCTAGTAATCATTTTATCTTGTGAATTTATAAATTGTACAAGAGGTTCCCCCCTCAAAGATTCTTCTCTTGTATTCACTCTTTTACTCAATTTTAGCATGGTAATATTGAATTGGATTATTTTCATGTTTATTTGGCTATTTGGTTGATAATATGTTCTATCAAAGTGGACAATCCTTAGATTAGTACTTTCAAAAGAGACATCTTACCAATTCCAATAAAACATTTTCTTGGAATAGTGGATTGGTAAGGGAATTGTGGGGTTGGAAATAAGAAACAATGATTTATATGTGGTCAAATTTTAGAATTTGGTTCACTATAATTGTGGAGATACAAGCTATACAAGCTAGGTTTTTTCTTAGTATTTAAACTAGGCTTAGATGGATGGCTTCAGTAAAATGATCATACATGAATATTACAAGGACCAAATTGAGTGCTAGGTTTGGAAGAAGACAAAACAAGGTGCTTTAGGTCCAAAATTTAAAGGCCAATCATAAACATTGGCATCATGGTAGTCCATATAGTTCATTCACTAGAAGGGCTCCAAAATTGACAAGTTTTAGGAGAGAAGACACAACTTTTGATTGACAAGAGAAAATTTAGGGTTTTTGTCTAGTCTCAAAACTAATATTAAACATGAAATTTTATTAAAATGGTCATATGTGAATATTGTGAGGTAAAAATTGAGTGCCACTTGTAGAAGTGGAAAGAATGTTGACTAGGGTGCTTCAGGTCCAAATATTAGAAGCCAACTAGAAACATTGGCATCATGGAAGATCGTACAAGTACGCTCACTTGAAGGGCTCCAAAATTGACAAGTTTTAGGAGAGCGTAAACAAATTTTAATTAAAAATACAAATTTGAGTGAAACCTATGTCATTTCAAAGAAGACATATCAAGGTGTTACATGAAAAAATAATAGACTTAGAGGCAAACCAATCTCTAAAATATAACAAGTATTGGATCAACCTGCTAAGTAGATCTTGAATAAGGGTTTAAAAGGTATGTTAATGTAAAATTGGAATAAGTTTTGATGATACATGATCCGTCAGGATTTTTCAATGACTTATGGTTGAGTTTTTAATTTTGCATGCATTAATTAACCATTCGAGAAACTTAGTGAAGAATGAGGAAAGAAGAGGAATTATTACATCCATTTACACATATGCAGATCTGAAATGAAATAATAGACAACAAACCATAACACGCAGATTGATAACGGAGTTCGACACAACTTTGCCTACATCTCCGGGCCTTTTCTCTGTGGGAGAGGCTTCTTTATTTCTGTTCAAATGCTCAAAAGTACATTGTTGCAATGCAAAATGGCTACAAGACTGATCTGGTCATGTTCGTCCAGATCTCTAGAACCCAGCAAAGAAAACAACACGCAAAACGGACGTCCGGAGCTCCCAGAAATGATCCAACAACGTCTCCTCCTCAAAATCTTCTCTGCCTCAAAATGGCTTTGGCTTGGCTTCTCTTCAGAAAAACTCTGCTCTGAATGCCCTCTCATGGCCTCAAACAGGCCTGGGTTATATAGCTAGGAAGTTGGTTGCTCATCTCCAACTTCCTCCCAAAATTTAGGCTCCAAAACTACCCAATAACTCCCAAAAATGGAGAAAATACATTAAAAATGGCTTAATTATAATTAAAAACCCAAAAAGTAGTTTAAAAAACCACTTTATAGTTATAATATGGGCGCAGCCCCCTTCAATGGTGCGCACCCCTTTACTCTCGGTCATATGGGGGTTTACACGACCACGGGCTGGGGTTTAGCCCCCAACCCTCTCCTTTATGCGCCATAATACCATACAATATATTTAATATTGTGGGTTTTATAACATAAGAAATAATGTGGCGCATTGGTAAAGGACCATTTCTTAAGGTGTTGGGTTTGGTGGTGATCATGAGTTCAAATCCCATGGACCCCAAAAACAATTTTTTTGAAACATGCCACTTCAACTGATGACCGGGTGCCACGTGGCTGCCCATGACTGGGCCACGTGGCATCTCCCCATTTGACGGATTAATGCCACTTGTCAGCTATTGACTGGTCCAGTTGCCTGCCACATGTTTTCCTTGTCAGTGAACCTGCCCAATCACCATCAGCCAGAGAGTGCCACATCATCTCCTACACAGTCAACATGATGATGTCATCATTGACTTTTTGACCAGTTGACCTTTGACTTTTTACCTGTTTGGGCTTCTGATCAGAATGCGATAACTTTCGCATACATAGCCCGTTTGACAAAGTAAATATACCACTGGAATCAAGAAGACGAGACAGACACAATGGTGTTGGTTTTGTCGGATTCTGAGCACTTTAATTTTTGAGCATTTTTCAAGCCCTATCAGGCTTCTGGATCCGATTTCGGATCACACCTCCCCACAATAAGACCTTTTGGTCCCCAAAAGGTTACTGACCAGTCAACAAGCTCGGGATAGGCCACCCGACTTTCTCTCTGTCTCTGAACTCTGTCCTGTGCACCTGTCTCATCAAGATCAACTGTAACACAATTATGACAACTGACAGTATATTGTTAGTCATTTGAACCCTGTTACATCTTACTAAAGCCACTATCATCCATGTAGAAAACATTTCTAATGATAGCATCAAAAAGACGACTGCAAATGAACTGATATACTTGAAATATCTACACGACATGAGCTTATCTTGAAGCAACCTATGATTGATTTTCCATTCAACAACCATATCTTGTTCTTGCTTAAGATCAATTACTTCATTTGAAACAATTATTGATTTGTTGCATGCTTGCACTGCATCCGTTAATTGTTCCCTTGTTTGAAGTGTTTTATTTTCTTTAACACGATGAGCATGAACCACATAATCATGACCTACTTTAGTGAATTGATATTGATTCTTTGTCCTATAGAAGATTGCCTTACGATCAAATAAGTATGGACTACCTAAAATCATTCCACATTCTCTTAACGACACAACATCACAAGTTATTTCGTCCACATACTTAGATGAAATTGCAAATTTGATTGTGCACTATTTTGTTATGTGCATTTGATGATGATTGCTTATCCATTTAAGTGTGTAAGGCTTATGATGAGTTTGTGTTTTTAACCCCAATTGCTTAACCAATTCTTTTTAGGCTTTTTAACCCCAATTGCTTAACCAATTCTTCTGAGATTAGATTAGATTGAGATCTTAATCATTTGATTAATGTGTCTATCTAGTGTGTCGCATGATTACCCTATATATGAAACAAATTGCTTCTACAATCAATCTCTTCACCATTTTACCTATCATACCAACCAACGAAATCTTTGACCTTTATCAATTAATCCGATCCCAAGTCTGGTGGTTTTGATGTCGCTACACCTGTTTGTGTTCCCTTCTTTCCTTGAACCACTTTGGCCTTTCTCTCGTGATGCAACTACCAACATCTCGGTCCTCATCATGTCCCTCTTCTTGCAATGCTTGCAAGAGGGTTTCCTTCCTTCCTCGTCACCACATTTTCATTCTTGCCATTGCCACGCCTTTTCCTCCTGTCCTCTTTCCTCAAAGACGAAGATTCCCCTGACACACCCGCTTTCCCTGCTTCACATATATCGTAGCTTGGAATAGAAACCTCATCAAGTTAGTGGGTCCAAACATGAAAACAATATTTCTAATATGCACAAGTAAACCTCCTATATACCTCATAAAAGTTTCTTGGGTATGCAAAGGAACAAGTCTAACATTAATGCTATATTTTCTAAACCTACTCTGCATTCCCAAGACCGCTTGTCCTTTTCTTAGTTTTAAAGATTGCCATTCAATTATTAGTTTTTCTTTATAACCCAAAGGATAAACTATTTCCTAAGTGTAGAAAATGAAACCTTCCATGATGGAAATACATTACCCACATTTTGTGTCCCTTTTTGCAACTTGCTCTGCCAATTTATTAAGACAGACTGCAAGTCTCAAAGATGCCAATTGAATTTGTGTGGCCTCATCCTTGATTCATGTACACCGCAATATACTTCCATCTCGGCCCGGATCCAGCTTATCAAGTTTTTGCATTTATTTCACCATCATATATGGGCAACTCAAATTTCTTACATCAAGTTTTAACAATGGCATTTCAAGCGTTTATTATTGGTGAACATTTTTTCTTTTCACTAGATTTAGAACTGGAACTTGAAGCAAAGAAGGAGAAGAAGGAGGTGTTGATGGAGGTGAAGGAGGAATATGAGGATGGTCCTCTTCCTCTTCAAGCCTTTGAAGAATCACTCCAAACCTGTCAGCCTGCCTCCAAGTAATCTTCTGTGACAAAAATTCCACCATTCCCACATAGCAAGGAATGGGTTCTGAACTCTTTCTCATTTTGAGAAATCTCTTCTTCTCATGCCATCTTCTCGCTGTGAGAAGCTCTTTTCTCAATCCAATTAATAGATTCTCCAGAATGCTCGCCTTCACCACGGTGTATCTTTTCTCTCCCCTGGTTAACATGCAAAACTCAAATCCAAACGTCAACTAGCTCTGATACCACTTGATTCGTCAGGATTTTTCAATGACTTATGGTTGAGTTTTTAATTTTGCATGCATTAATTAACCATTCGAGAAACTTTGTGAAGAATGAGGAAAGAAGAGGAATTATTACAGCCATATACACATATGTAGATCTGAAATGAAATAATAGACAACAAACCATAACACGCAGATTGATAACGGAGTTCGACACAACTTTGCCTACGTCTCCGAGCCTTTTCTCTGTGGGAGAGGCTTCTTTATTTCTGTTCAAATGCTCAAAAGTACATCACTGCAATGCCAAATGGCTACAAGACTGATCTGGTCATGTTCTTACAGATCTCTAGAACCCAACAAAGAAAACGACACGCAAAACGGACGTCCGGAGCTCCCAGAAATGATCCGACAACGTCTCCTCCTCAAAAGCTTTTCTGCCTCAAAATGGCTTTGGCTTGGCTTCTCTTAAGCAAAACTCTACTATGAATGCCCTCTCATGGCCTCAAACAGGCCTAGGTTATATAGTTGGGAAGTTGGTTGCTCATCTCCAACTTCCTCCCAAAATTTAGGCTCCAAAACTACCCAATAACTCCCCAAAATGGAGAAAATACATTAAAAATGGCTTAATTATAATTAAAAACCCAAAAAGTAGTTTAAAAACCCACTTTATAGTTATAATATGGGCGCAGCCCCCTTCAATGGTATGCACCCCTTTACTCCCAGTCATATGGGGGTTTACATGACCACGGGCTGGGGCTTAGCCCCCAACCCTCTCCTTTATGCGCCATAATACCATACAATATATTTAATATTGTGGGTTTTATAACATAAGAAATAATGTGGCGCATTGGTAAAGGACCATTTCTTAAGGTGTTGGGCTTGGTGGTGGTCATGGGTTAAAATCCCATGGACCCCAAAAACAATTTTTTGAAACATGCCACTTCAACTAATGACTGGGTGCCACGTGGCTGCCCATGACTAGGCCACATGGCATCTCCCCATTTGACAGATTAATGCCACTTGTCAGCTATTGACTGGTCCAGTTGCCTGCCACATGTTTGCCTTGTCAGTGAACCTGCCCAATCACCATCAGCCAGAGAGTGCCACGTCATCTTCTGCACAGTCAGCATGATGATGTCATCATTGACTTTTTGACCAGTTGACCTTTGACTTTTTACCTGTTTGGGCTTCCGATCAGAACGCGATAAATTTCGCATACAGAGCCCGTTTGACAAAGTAAATATACCGCCGGAATCAGGAAGATGAGACAGACGCAATGGTGTTGGTTTTGTCGAATTCTGAGCACTTTCATTTTTGAGCATTTTTCAAGCCCTATCAGGCTTCTGGATCCGATTTCGGATCAATACAATATGATTTATGTGATTCCAAAGCCACTCAAATAATGATTTACATGGGAATATATTGGTAACATTTTTGATAATTAGGGGAAATTATTTAAGTTTGGGGGAATCAAAATCATGTCATGTAGTCAATTTTAGACCCAATGGTCCTACAAAGTTGATCAAACATAATGTCCAAATTTAATAATCCAAATGAAACTATTGCAAATGTTTATGAACCCTCATCCTCGAACTATGAAGAGAATCAAGATGCGAATTTCATGTGTCCAAGTTGGAAGAGAAAATAGTGAGCATGGAAACTACAATAGCAAAGAAGGTTGACCTCCAAAATGTGGTAAGTAGGATAGAATTCCAAAATGTTAAATATGATTTGAAGTCAAACATCACAAACAAAGAGGATTTTAAAGTGATGGAAATCAAGGTAGATATAAGATATATGAAAGAGGATCTTATGAAGAAGTTATCAAGCTTCCTTACCCTAAATTATCCTCTTCAATAGGATCATAATGAGAACAAGAGGATTAAGTCCTAGTCACATATGGAGAACATGTTAACACATCTAGAGAATAAGAGGGTTAAGATCCACACACCTAATGAGTCATTACTCCAATATCCACAAAACCATAGTTTCAATTTGTAACCTAAGAATTACTTCGTCCCCAAGATTGTTCCGATTTTCACTAGTACCTTTTGGATTGACTTGTTTTCTTGTTTGGGTACTCAAATAACTCACAAATTTTGTGATGTACTTGGACTTATGTAGATGCCTCCCTTGGCCATCGAGGCACTCAAATATAAAAGTCTCTTCTTTTTATTGATCAACTATGAGGTTAAATTCTACCTCTAACAACAATATAATTTTGAATTCATATACAGAAAAAAATAAAAGAAAAAATACTCATGGATATTTGAATTTGCACATTACACATTGAAATCAAGGAACCAAACAACATATTGCAAATAGAAAACATTCCACATAGAGTTGATTATGAACACTTTCAAGTGAAGTCCAGAAATTGATTTCCAAGGAGCGATTCACCACCTAATTGTAGGAATCAATGATGGATTCCACCCCAAGCTAGACCATGATACCACTAGGGTGAGGGAAGCTCTAACATGGATCTAATATCACTTAGCCCAATCCATTTCTATCATGATATAACCAATTTTCTCATTACTAAGCACTCCATTCCCTCATCTAACCATCAATCGACCATGACACTCTCTTATCTTTCACATCACAAGGAATATCTCCCCTTTCTTTGTTCCATAGTTCGTCAAGGATATTATTCCATCCTATTGCAAGTAGAAAGAGTCCAAAGCTATTGATTCCTTCTAGGAATAACCTAGAGGAGAAACTGATGGCCAAAATAGTTGATGGGCAACAACCATTTCTAGGAAAAAATTACAGCCATATCTTCCCATAGGTTCCATCATGAGTAAGGAGAGGGATCATGCTCCCAATTTGAAAGGAGGAAAGTAATAATGGTCCATAAATAATGATAAATAATGGTTTTCCCCAAAGAGTTTTCATAAGGTAAGTGCACCATTCCCAATAAGCATGGGAAACATCCAAAGGACCACCCAAGTCAAATATTTATGGGAAATGTTTGTAAAGAAGCATGGGAAATGAAGGTTGTACTTCAAAGGACAAGTGTCAAGTAATATCACCCATGCACCCCCTTTTCTTTTCCCCTCTTGTGGTATAATGGTCCCCTTGTTGCTTCATCAAACAATGTTTTTGGTAGATAATATATTGTTATGTATTTCCTTTTATTAATGATTTTACGTACATAAGCACACAGTGAAAAACATAACAACCACATTGTAATCCTAACATGTTCTTCAGACTCATGCTCATTCACCATTTGGTCCTTGGCCTCAAACTCTGCACTAAGAATATTTGCATTTCATTTAAATTATTTACATATAGAGTCATTTAACTCAGTCCACATGGCTTTACTCTTGCCGGGTAACCTAATCATTTGAATAATACATGATTTAATGTATTATACATTAGGGGGTTAAAACTAGGGTATTGCATTCCATTAGTGCCCTAACCCTCATTCATTATTAGTATATTAGTGATAATTAGGTTAACCTAGAGTATATGATACACCATTACCTCTTTAATCTCCTATTTATAATAAAGTAGATTCATTTGAGTAGGGACGATAGGTGTGGGGGGAACTATTTGTAAGCCTGAAGGTCAACCAATCATCAATTATGCTTGGAAACTTGGTTCATTGACTAACAACAAAACAAAGGCTTATGCTCTCTATGCCAGAATCAAAATGCCCCTCTTCAAAATAATTAAAATCCTCATCATCCATGGAGACTCCATGTTGGTCATAAGAACAATTGTTCAAATAAATATTGTCGGGGGTAATATCTACAATGGTATTATGTTTTATTCCCTAGATGCGCTTAGGTTTTTGAATAAATCAATATTTATCATATCAAACTGGAGTTAAATGTGGAAGCAGATAAATATGCAAAGGTTGGCTCAAGGTTAGCCAAAGGAAATATGGTAATTAATGGAGAATTAAGAATTCATCCCCTCCCTTAATCTCATGACGATGGTTATAAATGCTAAGGATGGTCAACGGTGCTCCAAGGTCCTTCAGCTGATGCTCACACACTCCACGATACATTCGAGTTATTTCACTCAAAGTCATAGTGCGTGTGGATTCGGGTTTTTAAGGAAAGCAACCATGGGTTTGAGAATTGTTGCAATCAATAGAGATAAGAGGACTGGATAGGAAATTCGTCCTGTTACATACTCCCTTTTCTATCCTTCCCATCCTTGCAGAAATCGCTCTTTGGCTGTAAGGTATCCTTGCCTCCTCTGTGAGCATTACAATTTTAGTCTTTCTCTTTCAAATTTGTGCACTTGTGAAGTTCTTATCGGTGGTCAATTTTCTTTTCCGGGGGATGAAATTATTGTTCAAAATTACTAGGATTAAGAGATAGGATTAGGGGTTTCTTATTTTCTATCTCTTGGTCTTAAATAGTCCTCTGAGCATTGCAATTTCAGTTTTCTTGTTTTAAATTTGCACACTGATGGTCAATTCTCTTGTCTATGGGACGCAATTGGTGTTCATAATCACTCGAAGACAAAGATGGAATTAGGGGTTTCTTCATTCCTTTTCCCTAGACTTAATTTAACCTTTGAGATTTGATTTAACCACCCTCTTGTTAATCCATTTCCCCAATTTGACAATCCCAAACCCTCTCTTGTTGTATTTAGTCATCTTTGGGATTTTTGTTCCAGAAAAGTCCAGGTTTGGTTAGACGTTAAATTCAAACCCTCCAAATATCAGAGGTTCAAAAAGCTCCATACTCAGATTGTCAATTCCGAGACCAACCAGAACCTGGACTATCATTATCCACTTGCTAGGGTTATATTGGGGCCAATTATTAATTGTTTTATATGTGCATAAGTGTGATAGAGCGGAATTGAGAGATTATCAAACAATGGACCCATCATGGAGTGAAATAAAATGCATCTTAAGGAGGCATGAGGATATCTTTGAGGGTTCCAGAAGCCAAATTGGAGAATTTGCAGTTAAATTCAACAGTATGGAATAGATGGTCATTGTCCTCTTCCACAAAAATTATAGCTTATACCAAGAAAGGAAGATAATATTTGCACTGGAGCAAACGAATGGATCATTTGGAACACACTCAAGAAATTCCAAGAAAGAGAGGAAGAAAGACATCGAATAAATGAATTATAGTAGGTTGTGGTGAGGCTACTTCAAAGAATGAATACATTATTGTAGGAACACAATCATTTTAGAGCAATGGAAGCTCCCCAACACTCCAATTCAGGATCTAACAACCAAATATCAATGAATTATCGGGCTGGATAATCCAACGTTGACCAAGAAGGAGGGGAAGTAGAGCCAATGGACACATAAGATAATATGCAAAGTCAAGTTGAAATGTAGGATGAACCAACAAACGATTCAACAACTTGAATATGTACTTTAAATGTATTTTTTTGATGGGCCAATATATCAAAATATATTGTAGCTAGGCTGCTCATATGTATATGTTTTTTCATGTTTTCTAATAT
>SNQJ01S0040890.1:96876-116971 GCA_010110895.2 Picea sitchensis
CCAACTACCATAGTGGGCCTTTATTAATATAGTGGACCTAGTCCACCTTACATTTAATGACCACATTCTCATATATTAAATGAATTCCACTAATAACACATAACTACATTCCCATTGGGTACCTCCCTAGGTACCCCATATTACCTCCCTAGGTATACTACAATCTAACTACCCAACTAACTAAGTAGTGGAAAATAAAACCTGATACAATAATGGGAAGAGATCATTAAATGAGTCTCTATTATTATAATAATAGATCTAACTACCCAACTAACTAAGTAGTGGAAAATAAAACCCAATACAATAATGGAGAGATGTGACTCTCTTTGACCCATATGGGTAGCCTGTTAACCAAATTAATTAATGAGGAGGTGGCATCTCCTTGATCCACGTGGACAATCTATTAACTTTATAGATTTATGACTTTTGCATCCGAATTTAGACCATATACCCCCTTAAAATTCAGATCATTTCTCGCCCCTTAGAAAATGATGGTTCCCATCATTTCAGCCATGCTAAAAAGAGAAACCTCATTATTGTACCATTATGATTACAATGTGAAAATACCCAATGAAGAGAAGGGTTTTGGGTTTTGTGCAGTTGACCCATAACCGTGGGTTTGTGGTTGATCCATAACCTAGTTCACAATGACATTGTACATGAGTAGAACAATAAATAAATCTTAATAAAATCCCAAATTTTAAAAAATAATATGGAAAAATCGTGACTTTGGGGGTTGTGAACATCCTTATGCAAATCTATTCATAACTTCTGCTACGCATGATGAAATCCAATTTCGTCGAAGACCCATTTGAGCTATTGAAGATATATTTCCATTGATATATGGAAATTGTTCTGAGGTGGCCCATGGAGTGAGAAAAACTAGGCCTAATTTGAAGGGCACGCGACCATGCTCGTTACAGGCATGTGCTGCTTCAAACAAAGATATCTCATAAACCAGACAATGAAATGGAATTCCGTGAAATACCCATTTGAGATATTGAAGAGATATTTCCATAAATATATGGAACTCCTTTTGTAGTTTCCTTAAAAATAAAAAAAATCATGTTGAGGATAGTGGTACATGCGACCTCCTTGGGTCAAATACATGCTGAGATTCAATCGATGATATCTCTCAAATCTGGAAGCAAAATGAGATTGTGTGAAATACCCATTTGAGATATTGAAGAGATATTTCCAGCTATGTGAGGAAATCCATCTTTATTTTCCTAAGAAGGGATAAAATCTCGTTGAATATGGTGGTACACACGAGATCCTTGGTTCAAATACATGCTGAGATTTAATCGATGATATTTCTTAAACTAGGAAGCTAAATGAGATTCTGTGAAATACCCATTTGTTCTGGTGCCTAAATTTATTCTTGATTTTGACAACATATCGATAAACAACTCCCAATGATGAGATGTTTAGGAAATCCATTTTGGTTTGGATGTACCTATGCTGATCCCCACAGTATTTCAGAACCAGATGCCGCTTAGAGTCTTTGATACCCAGCTTGGTGCACAAGGTATGGAAAGTATTTGTGAACTCCGAAAATATTTGACTCTTCTCTTTCCGCAGTGTGGTCCATCTCATGTACTGGTGTTCATAGTTATCAACATGGTAGTATTGTTCCTTGATCACATTCACACAAAAATTCCAAGTGGGCTCGGCCCCATATATTCCAGATTCCTTCGCGGAACTTTGCTCCCAGTAAATTTCCAACCAATGTTTGACATGGGGGAGAGCCTTGAGGAGTGTGAAGGTGATATTTTCCCTGTTGGAGAAATTATGAATAGAGAAATAACCTTCTAACATATTTAACCATTTTTCTAAGGCATCCGCATCTATCTGACCTTCAAATACGAGAATATCAAAATTAACTTGTACCTTGAAGGGAGAGGTGCCTCCAAAGTCGTCGCTTGATAAAGATACGTCTGTTGCTATCGACAGACATTGAAGGATGTGGGAAAAATTCTCCATCATTTCGTCCCTCTGTCGCGCTAGAGCTTGCTCAAGCAACATGTTAATAGAATCTTTTGCTCTGCCATTTTTCTTTTCTGCTGCCATAGAGGGTTTCTTGGGTGTGCGAGAGCGATTTTTCTCAAGAGAGACAAGCTCGAGACCCAACTTGCTAATCTTGGACCTTGTCGAGGAAATATGCTAAAAAAACAATCAAGAGAAACCTACTTTGATACCATTGATCCAGATCTCGGGGGCTGAGATTGCTATAGCGGGAAAACCCCCCTACGGACTACATTAGGGTTCAACATGTAGGCATATCTAACCGTATAAAGTGTCCTATTCTTTAACAACTACCCCAAATACACCCCACATTCATGCATAAAACACAAGGTAAAAAGATCTGGTAACTCTACCTTAAACTCCACGTCCAGTGTCGATCCTTTTGTGTTCAGTTGTTCCTCGACTACAAATCTCCTCCCAAGGCCAACCTGTATTCATAAACAAACAAACAAAGAACTACGAACATGCATCTCATATATGAATTAGTGGGTTAGATGTCATAATCAAATATAAATCAAACATAAAGATTGAACACATCATATCTGGGACAAAAAAAGTATTCCATTTTATTAATCTCACAAAGTTACGTACAATGAGATCGACGACTACTCCTCGAACCTGGTCCGGGCTCCTCTTCACCAAGCTCCAACCGCTCTTCCACGTATCTTTCTCCTCTCACAATTCTCTCTAGGGAAAAGGCATAAGCTTATGAATGAGGAAAAAGATAAGAATAGGGAATTCTGGCTCAAAACTCACAATGTGGCTGCAAATTCTTGGGGCAAGGGGGGAAAGTGAAATGGGCAGAGTTTCACTGTTCTTATACTTAGCTTTGGAATGAGACCCCGACACCTCCTTTTATATGAAAAAAGGATGGTTATTCGGTTGGGTGACGGGCTATAGGCGGTGGGACAGTTGGGAAACTACCCAATAGCTCGTAATCTCAATGAATTCCTTGCATTGTTTTAATGTTTACAAATTTTGTGAGTATACGTGGGATGTAATGGTGCAGCTAGCGTACGTACATGAGCTGTAGTGGTGCAACATGCATGTGTACGTGGGCAGTAATGGTGCAGGGTGCGTACATCTTCAAAAATATGGTTTTTAAGAAGAGCTGCTTAGTGATGGCTTGGCAAAAATGGCAAGTAAGAGGGCTTGATGCCAGGTATGCATGTATGATGAAATTTAAGGTTATAACAGAGATCTGGATGGCTTGAATGCCGAGAGAGGAGAATCTTAGACATGTCAATATTGCATGAAAATAAGCATGGACAAAAAACATGTAAATGAGGTACTCGGGAGGTGAGGCTCAAAGATGAGCCTCACCTCTAAAACTAATTACTAGTAAATCACTCAGAGCTAATTAATCTCACAATGAACAATAGAAAATATGAGAGAAGCCAAAATGAGTAACTTGATATTATGAGAAGGCTTGCTAGGCCTTTATATAAAATTACAAAATGGTCCATTGGACAAAGTCAAAAAGAGCTCATTAAATGAGTCTCTATTATTAGTATAATATATCTAACTACCTAACTAACTAAGTAGTGGAAAATAAAACCTGATGCAATAATGGGAAGAGCTCATTAAATGAGTCTTTATTATTATAATAATAGATCTAACTGCCCAGTTAACTAAGTAGTGGAAAGTAAAACCCAATACAATAATGGAGAGATCAGACTCTCTTTGACCCATATGTGAAACCTGTTAGCCCAATTAATTAATGAGGAGGTAGGAATCTCCTTGATCCACACAGACAATCTATTAACTTTATAGATTTATGACTTTTACATCCGAATTTAGACCACATACCCCCTTAAAATTCAGATCATTATTGCTTGTTGTACTAACCCAATATTTGAACACAATCTATATAACCATACTACTTCCTTTCTTGCATGAGTGATGTCATGCATTCAAATTTTGTAGTTGAGAGTGCCACTACAACATGTCTTTTTCTCATCCAACTGATTGCTCCTCCAAGTAGGTTAGACACATACCCACTTGTAGATATTCTGCGATCCATATCTCCAGCCTAGTCTGCATCAACAAACCCATGTATGTTCAACACTTTATCCAATCCTAGTGTTCCTTGGTAGCAAAATCCATAACTAGAAGTGCCACGCAAATACCTGAAAACCCTCTTCATTGTTGTCCGATGCTCCTTCTCTGGTTTTGACATATACCTTCTCAAAACTCCTATTGCATGTGCAATGTACGGTCTAGTACAAACCATTGCATACATCAAGCTGCCAACCACACTAGCATATGGAACATGAGACATGTCCTCTTCCTCTTCCTGTGTCTTGGGACACTACTCTACAGATAATTTTACACTTGTAGAAATAAGAACCTTGATCGATTTTCTTTCCTGCATGTTAAACCTCTGTAATACGGTCTCAACATATTTTCTCCAATTCAACCAAAATTTCTAGTTTGCATGATCTATTTTAAGATCCATTCCTAGAGTGAAGTTAACAACATCGAGATTCTTCATGTCAAATTTGGAGGATAGCTGCGATTTCACCTCCTTGATAGCATCCATATTATTTCCTACTAGCAACATGTCATCGACATACAATAATACATAAATGAAGTGAATACCAACTTGCTTGGAATATACACAACGATCAGTCTCGCCTCTCACAAATCCTAGTCCAATGATGTATGTGTCAAACTTTTGGTACCACATCCTAGGTGATTGCTTCAAACCATATAGTGACTTATTTAGCTTACATACCAACTCTTTCTTTCCCTTCACTGCAAAGCCTTCTGGCTACTTCATGTAGATTTTTTCTTCCAGATCTCCATGTAGGAATGTTGTCTTTACATCCATATGGTCTAATTCAAAATCAAAAGCAACAACAACAAATAAAATAAATCTAATAGAAGTTAAGTTTGCAACATGAGAAATTTTTTCACCAAAGTCAATTCCCTCTACTTTGGAATAACCTTTTGCTACTAACCGATCTTTGTATTTCTCCACTTTGCCTTCTGCATTCAACTTTTTATTAAACACTCATTTTCTACCAATGGCCTTTCTTCTAGTTGGAAACTCAACTAGATCCCATGCCTCATTCTTATCCAAGGCATCCATCTCTTCAACCACAACCTTCTTCTAGAGTTTACTATCCTCTGAATACATTGCTTCCCTAACAGTTCTGGAATCATCATTAGTAATAGATAAAGCAATATTAGCACGGAAGTCATGTGGACTATACCTTTCTGGTTTCCTTCTTTCCCTCATTGATCTCCTCAATACTGAAGTATGAGGTTCTTATTCTTTTGATTCATCTTCTTTTGTTGATTCAGATTTTGCATCATCCAACTCAAACTCTATTTTCTTAGGTTCTTCTTGCATTGGTAGGATTTCCTGTTTGGGAACATCTTTAACCTCTGTAAAAACAACATCTCGACTGTAAACAATCTTCTCAGTTTATGGGTTCCAAATCTTATAACCTTTCTTTTATAACCCTAAATTGCACCATACATGCATACCTGGCATCAGGTCCTCTTACTTGCCATTTTTGCCAATCCATCACTGAGAAAATCTTCTTAAAAACCATATTTTTGAATATGTACGCGCCTTGCACCATTACTGCCCGTGTACACACACTTTCTAAACCACTACAACTCACATACATACACTAGCTACACCATTACATCCTGCGTATACTCACAAAAGTTGTAAACATTAAAAAGTTGCAAGGAATTCGTTGGATTACGTGCTATTGGGTAGTTTCCCAACTATCCCACCGCCTATAGCCCGTCACCCAACCGAATAACCATCCTTTTGTCATATAAAAGGAGGTTTTCGGGTCTCATTCCAAATCTAATAATAAGAACAATGAAACTCTGCCCATTTCACTTTCCCCCCTTGCCCTAAGAATTTGCAGTCACATTGTGAGTTTTGAGCCAGAATTCCATATTCTTGCCGTTTCCCTCATTCATAAACTTATAACTTTTCCCTAGAGAGAATTGTGAAAGGAGAAAGATATGTGGAAGCACAGTTGGATCTTGGTGAAGAGGAGCCCAGACCAGGTTCGAGGAGCAGTCACCGATCTCAATGTAAGTAACTTTGTGAGATTAATAAAAATGAATACTTTTTCTATCCCAGATATGATGTGTTCAATCTTTATGTTTGATTTATATTTGATTATGACATCTAACCCACTAATTCATATATGAGATACATGTTTGTAGTTCTTTGTTTTTCTATTTATGAATACATGTCGGCCTTGGGAGGAGATTTGTATTCGAGGAACAACTGAATGCAAAAGGATCGACACCGGATGCAGAGTTTAAGGTAGAGTTACCAGATTTTTTTACCTTGTGTTTTATGCATGAATGTGGGGTGTATTTGGGGTAGTTGTTAACGAGTAGGATACTTTAGATGGTTAGCCATGCCTACATGTTGAACCCTAGTGTAGAACATAGGGGGGTTTTCCCGTTATAGCAGAATTGGTGACTGTACTGGGGAAGCCTCTAGGGTTTTTAGGGGATATCGTTTTGTGTGTTTTAATTGGTTTTGATTACCTTTTTGAGTTTTCTGTAAGTTGCTGTGTCTTTGAGGGATTATGGTTTGCCATACTAGTAATCCATGCCTTGTCAACCTTGACTGTTAGTTTTCTTTTTGAGAAGTTATAGAGGTGTACGCGACCTGCAGTGGGTCTGCACGCGTACATACACGCCCTACCTTTGGACAACCTGTGTACATACACATGCTGCTTAAGTGTCAGTAGCGTGCCTGTGTGAAGAATGTATTTCTTCAAGAAGATGCAGTTAACCTCTTCCCTGAATGAAGTCATACTTCTCAGGGGTTTTCTTGATTTAGTCCTGGTCTCTGTTGTTACAGTCTTTATCCTGTGTTTGACGTCAATTAGCTTATTTCTTTGTCAAGATTTCTTGTGTTTTCTTAGTAAGGGTTTGAGAAGAGTTTGTGAGTCTTTTCTGAAAAATCTGTTTAGTATTGTCAGTGACTCCCTATGAGCCGTAGTAGACCTAAAGTCAATTTTTGGTCTTGTCTTTTCTTCACTTTTTCCCTTTCACTTGCTTTAGAAGAAAAGAAAAAAAAGTTATTTCAAGTTTCTTATTTTGAGGCATAATTTTGTTTTGTTTTGTTTGGTAAGTAGTTAGGTTAGTTGTCTTTGCTTATCAGGAGACATAGTGTTTTATTAAGTTCTTTACTGAATGCTTAGAACACTTAAGTAGCTCGTAGTCGAGCGAAATCTTTTTTTGGGTTTTTCTTTTAAAAGATCTTAGAAAAAGTAGTTACGAAAAGTTGGTTAAAGAGTGTAAATTTGCAAATATTTATTTGTTAAAAATAAGTAGTTTTCTTTTAGTTTCATTTAATTCTCTTCTCTTTCGTCTCTTAAAATACACCACTAGTTTCATTTCCGTTTCATTGACTTTAAGAAAAACCACTTAAAATTAACGCTTAATTAAAATTTATTAGACTTTATGTTTGTAGGGTCCATCAACTAGTGTAGGTAGGAGCCTTGATTTAGGTTGGAGAGGAAACTCTTCAAGGCTATAAAAAAAACATACGAGTCTATGCTAGGGAGTGTAAAAAGTCCAGTAAACATGAAAGTTATCCAGGACCCCCCTCTAACACAGGGGCTAAACACGAGGTCGCGTGCAGAAAGGTAGTGGAGATAACCCCTCCAAAGCCGGACCAAGCGTAGTGGGGAACACATATAGATGAATTTTCTTGGGATTTTGTTGATCGCATTTGCCATGGAGCTTCGTGGGTCTCGAATCTATTCGAGGTACTCAATCGTCTTCTAGAACTCTTTCTTTCGATACCATCGATAGGTTTCAGGCTTGATACCCTTCTCATTGTGGTCCACCCGATTGTCAACTGTACTTGCCTGGTGACTGTTCACGCGCTGACAACCTAGTTGCAATTATTTTAGTGACTTACATAGGTGCCTGCGGGAGTATACCGCGGTACCTAGGATAGACATCGAGCCACACTTTGTAGAGTATGCCCAGAGGGTGATTTTGTATTCGAGTTGCACTTGCACCGGTAAGTTGATCTAGTGTTGGCTAGTGTAATTGTTCTTCCAACTAGCTAGTGGTTTGATTGCTTTGTCTCATAGGAACTCTTTCTAGTGGGTGCTAATTTTCAATGTTAGTAAAATCCCTAGTGTGTCGTTGATATTCTCACAAAGTGGAATATCAAGAGATCCTCCAGTCGTGGAAGCTTCAAGGCCTACCACCGGTTGAATTGGAGCCACCCCTGCTACTACGAAGGCGAAGACTTGACCAGCAAGGGTCATTTGAGGCGACCGAGCCGCAGGAAACTGTACCCGAGCCATCCCCGAGAGAAGAACTCTTGCATCCAGATAAGCCTACCATTTCTGACCTTGGAGCGGAAGCTCTCGTACATTATAACCCTCTGATCACTGACTTGTCGATGCCAGTTTTGATACAAGTTGTCCCCCCAAGGATAACTCATCATGAGCGCCAGATATTTTTACAAGCAACGATGGAAGAAAACGCTTCTACTTCATCAGGGAGCCCTCACACTCCCTCTACGACTCCTCACACTCCCTCTACGACTGCCACTACAGGGGGCATTCCTCCTCCTAACCCACCTTCGCCAGTTCGGACCACCATGGTCTTGACTGCCTCTACTTCAGGCAATGGTCTGATTCCATCTATGGCGACGATCACCGCTCTGTTCACCTAGAGCGCGATAGGCCCTCCATTCTCATACGAGATGCCTGGATTTGATACAAACTCTGTCCTGTCCTAATCCACCCTACAAACCTTGGGTTTGGGGGCATGGAGCTCTAACGCTCCTCTGCAAGGGTCCATGGGGGGAAACTCAACCCCCTATAATGCTTTCCCTTATGGTGGGGGTCATATACCTCCATCGTCCCCCTCGCTAGGTGGTGCTCCTCAGCAGCCCGCCTGGCCGAACATGAACTACAACTTGTTTGGAGAAGGTAGTCAAGGATTTTATTCCAACACCACGCCGGTGGGTTCTTTTCCGCTCTTTATTTGATGCATTTGGTAACAACACATTCTCATCAGCTGCCGTCTTGGCCAGGGGAAACTCTAGTTTTGGATCACAAAATCTTATGCAGGGTACTATTCCTGCACAAGGGGAAAACACCTCTCAAGGACCCTGGAATCCGTGGTAGGGATTGATCCCCTCGTTAGGGATGCCGAATGGGGCCAACCCCTTCCATGGCCAATGGAACCTCGAGCAAGGCTCAATACCCATGCCCGTCGGATCGATAGGGGAAACCATTTCCAGAACCTTTGGAACACAATGTCAGGAGCAATCCCTTCTCAGCCCTCAATGTCCAATTACGGGAGTCAGTCGATGACGTCTCAAAAAGTGCAATATCCATACGTTGGCCACGACTGTGATTTTTACCAGACCCTGGTCAACAGCCTAACTTTTCTTGGAAATCTGGTGCCAACCAAATTCTAGGCTCCTTTCCTCCTGTAAATACTCAACAACCCAAGCTACCTTTTCTGGCAATGTTGCATTTTCCAGACTTGTCAAGATTGTTAAACGACCCAATCTGTCACGATCCGTGTTGGCCTCCTATGCCGACCAAGTTGCCCTTAGACATTCCAAACTTCGAAGGTAAGCCTAACGAAGATCTAGATGATCATGTGACCACTTTTCACCTATGGTGCTCAGCCAACTCATTGAGAGACAACTACGTCTACTTTCATCTGTTTCAACGCACCCTTATCAGGAGTGCCGCGAAATGGTACATCGAGCTCGACCGCTCAAGATACTTTACTTTTGGCGAATTGGCAATGGTTTTTCTAAACCATTTTCAATTACCTGTGAGATATGATGCCAGCACTGATTTGCTGGCCAACTTTGAGAAAACAAAGGCTCACCATATCTTAGATCACATCCTAGAATGGCGGCGATGGAAGAGTTTGATAAAAGTACTAGTTCCACCAACATTCCTACTGGAGTGGTTCCTTAAGTCTTTGGTACCCCAGTTATCTAAATATGTTGCAACGTTGCGAGTGTTTTCCGAGGAAGAAGCGATAATGAGAGCTCAACAACTAGAACTGATATACTCTTAGTATGGTTTACTTTATGAAGTTTTTCCAGATGCACCGCGATCCATTCTTGACAAGACCAGAGAGAAGTCTGGACCACATGCCGATGGTATCGTTGGTTCAACACAAGCGAATCCCACTGATCAACCATCGAATAAATTGCAACAATTGTCGATACAGTAGACAATGGCCAGCCAAACCACTGGTTCGACTGCTCCCCCTACTCAAACGTTTGATGTACACAGTGTGCAATCGACAAACCCAAAGTCCAACCAATAGGCTGATGGAAAGAAGAAACAACGAAAGAAGGGTAAGGGGGATAAGAAACCCACCAATAATGCTGGCAGGGGAAATATAGAGAAAATAAAGTCGAAGTATCCATGTAACCTTTGCACGGAAGACCATCTGACTCACCTGTGCCCTCTTCTTCCGGAGGCTCAAAAGTTACTGGCGCGACAACAACCTGCTGTGTTAACGAACCCATTTCCACATGGGAAAAATTTAACTCAAGCCTCTGCGAATGCAGATGGGTCAGTCAGGGACCCCCTTTGTTTTCTGGTAATCCCTCGACCTTGAATTTTTATATGTTGAAAGGTGATGCCCATATAGCAACTAGGATACACAATTATAGAATACCAAACACTTCTGAGAAGGGTAAAGAAGTCGAAAACCCATCTGTTTCTCTCCAAATCAAGAATACGTTGGGTGAAACAATGAAATGCATCCTGAAAGGGGCGTTCAAGAAAGCTTCCCACAATCCAAACGCGAGGTCCGCATAGAACTACTCTGTGGTGGATGATTTTTCACAAACCCCTTGTGCAATGTCTACTTTGGAGGTCCTCCAGAGCTACCCTTCATAGAGAAAGGCTCTGTTAGCTGCCTTAGGATTCGTTGAGAATTGTAATCCAGGAACGATTAGGCTTGATACGACCGACTTGAAACCTCATCTCCCATACCACGTCGCATTTAAGATAATAGTGGCTTACACCACAAAATATTTTACCTGGAACATTTTCCGCACGGTGGTTGATGAGGATGCCTTGACATGCATGATGTCGTTGGTGTGTTGGAAGGCCATTGGCCAACCCGTTTTGTCTCTGTCACCTACTTTTCTTACCACTTTCGATGGTCGTTCATTCAGACCACATGGAATCATTCCTTCTTTCGCCATGCAGCTAGGAGGAAAGACCGCGTGTGTCGAATTTGAAGTGGTCAATGTGCCTTTCGACTACAATCTCTTGTTAGGAAGGAGTTGGACCTATGCCATGCATGCAGTGGTCACCACAGTTTTTTGGGTCTTGTGATTTCCACACGAGGGCCGGATTGTGTCCATTGATCAATTGTATTTCTCTCTTCCTAACCCTTCATTAGGGGCATCCACGGTCCCAATGATTGATAATCCAAAACCCGACATCGTCAATATAGGGGTTGGTTTGTGCCCACCTTTGATGGGTACTTTCGATTACCCGCTTTTGTCCGATGATGTCAAGTTCGTATCAACTGTCCCCAACCAGCCTAAGGCTGAAATATTTCAAGTTTCTTCATTCCGTATGACTTACTTTAACGATCCGTGGACTCTTCCTTCATCATCGACCATGATGGAAGGGACAGGGTATCATGGCATGGCCATGCCTTTGTCCGCGCCAGAGGTTGCGTACTCTATAGTCCAGCAAGCTTCCGTCGACCCCGATCCGACTCCCGCATAGGAATTAGATCTAGTTTTTGAGCCTACCTGGGCTCAAGGTTCGCTCGCCACTACTGATTCCTTAGACTTGGTCTTGCCCTCCGACGAGGCAATTATAGAGGCATTGACTAGTCCAGACAAACCTTGGGATGATCTCCATCACATATATTATTTTCTTCCAGAGTTAGGAAGAATTGAGGCCAGTGAATTCATGTTGACTATGACTGGACATAGGTCTTGTCCTATCAATCCTTTGGCTATGCACGCAGTTTACGTCGAAGGTAATATGGAAACCATCGCTAAACCGATACCTATAGATATCTACAGAACCCCTGGCGTCATGGAGAATGTCTTCGTTGGAGCAGACCGCTCCCCCGAGGAGATTCAAATCTATACTGATTTATTTAAAGAATTCCGCGACGTTTTTGTGTGGTCTTAGAAGGAAATGCCAAGAATTGATCCAAGAATCGTCCAACATGAAATAACGACTTACCCTGACACCAAGCCGGTCCGACAGAAGCTTCGTCCGGTTAATCCTCGAAAAGTAGCAACTATTAAGGCTGAAGTAGAGAAGCTACTCAAATCTAGTTTCATCTACCCCGTCCAATTGAATCAATGTGTGTCAAATCCAATTCCGATCAACAAGAAGCGGGGAATGATTTGCGTATGCACAAACTTCCATGATTTGAATAAGGCCTATCCAAAGGATAATTTCCCCACCCCATTCATTGACCAGATCGTCATTGAATGTCCAGTATGTGAGGTCTTTTATTTCATGGATGGTTTTTCAGGATACAATCAGATACAGATTAAGCCCGAAGACCAACATAAAACAATTTTTATCTGTCCATGGGGTACATTTGCTTATCGGAAGATGCCTTTTGGCCTCAAGAATGCTGGAGCCTCAATGGGCCATGTATTTTTCTTTCCATGATCTGAAACACATAGTCGAGGCCTATCTCTATGATTTAGCATCACGATCTCGTAAGATAGCTGATCATCCCATGCACCTTCGACTTATCTTTGAGCGATGTCGCTACTATCCGATTCACTTGAATCTTAACAAATGTAGTTTTTGCATGACGTCAGGTCGTCTTTTAGGTTTTATAGTTTCGACAACATGGATCATGGTCGATCCTCTAAAGGTTGAGGCGATAGTTCAATTGCCTCCCCCGTGCACAGTCCCTTAGCTTCAGAGTTTACAGGGAAAATCCAATTTTCTTCGGTGTTTTATCGCAAACTATGCCGAGATCACTAAAGGGTTTATGCGTTTACTGAAGAAGGGCATACCTTTCCATTGGGACGAATCCGCTCAACACTCATTCAAAGTGTTAAAATGTGCCCTTACATCTGCCCCTCTACTTCAACCACCTAATTATAATAAATATTTCTTATTGTATTTGGCCACGACAGAGTCGACCATTGGTATGGTCTTGGTTCAAGAGGACGATCTACTTGAAGAACATGTGATTTATTACCTGAGCCGAGGCCTAGTTGGACCAGAAATCAACTACTCCCATGTTGAAAATCTTGCATTGGCAGCAGTACATGCCGTCCAACGGTTCCGTCATTATATCCTATTTCGCAAGACCACCTTCATTGGTGTTGTGAATCCATTCCAATACGTGTTGACATGATGTGTAATCAACAAAAATATCAGTAGATGGATTGTTATCCTCCAGGAATTTGACTTGGATTTCGTTTCTGCGAAATCTAAGAAGTCATTGGTCTTTTCAGAACTTATCTCAGAACTTCTGGTCGAGTTAGGTGATGTTATGCTCAAAGAATCACCGATTAAAGGAGATATTTTTATGATTTCATCTTAGGACCTTTGGTATGGAGATATACTAGTCTATCTCTAGACTTTGAAGTGCCGCACCTCTGCTTCTTGTGATGAGCGTCAACGTATATGCCATCAGGCCAAAAAATATCTCATACTTGAGGACACTTTGTATCGTCGAGGTATAGATTTCATCCTTCGCCAGTGTCTCACTCATGAAGAAGCGAAGCTCGTTCTTAACGATTTCCACACTGGAGCATGTGGTGGTCATTTGTTTGGGTTGACAACAACCCAAAAAATTCTACAAGCCAATTAATTTTGGCCGACGTTAATCAAGGATTGCGTTGAATCGGTCAAGAAGTGCCACCCGTGTCATATCTTCTCTCGGAAGATGAGAGCACACCCCACTCCTATGTTTCCCGTCATTACAGTTGACCCCTTCACTAAGTGGGGGAGTGATTATACTACATGCCACCCCCCTTCAACAAGGGGGAACCATTATATCATCGTAGCAGTAGACTACTTCACTAAGTGGGTCGAGGCTATGACAACGTTCAAAGATGATGGGGAGACAACAACTGTCTTTTTGTTCAAAAAGATAATAACAAGGTTTGACATCCCGAGGGAGATTGTCACAGACCATGGTAGTCACTTTCAGAACAAAATGATGTCCGAGTTAACATCAAATATTGGGTTGAGGCAAGAGAATTCATCACCCTACTACCCACAAGTGAATGGTCAGGTAGAAGTCGTGAATAAGTCCCTCAAGACTATTCTGCAGTGAATGATCAATTCGGCCAAGTCAAATTGGCATTTGATGTTGTACTCAACATTGTGGGCCTACCGAACGTCTGTAAAGACTGCAACCGGTTTCTCACCTTTTCAACTCATTTACGGGTTGGAAGCAATCTTGCCAATAGAGTGCTAGATCCCATCTCTAAAGTTGATAGTACAGTTATTTCCAGACACTTCACCGCTTGAGGAACGCTTATTATATCTCGAGCAACTCGATGAGAAACGTCATGACACAACCTTGGCTAATGAGGCTCACAAGAAAAAAATCAAGTGTCAATATGATCGGTCCGTTCGTCCTCGGATTTTCTCCGAAGGCAACCTTGTCCTAGTCTATGACCAAGATAAGGATCCCCTGGGAGAAGGCAAGTTCAAACCCATGTGGTTCAGACCTTTCATCATGAAGGAAGTATTAAAGAAGGGTGCTTATCTTCTGGTTGACTTCGAAGGGAAAGCTATGGCAGAGCCTAGAAATGGGCTCTACCTCAAGAAGTATTACTCGTAGGTGGGTCGCCTTGGGTGACTTCTTGTACATATGTATAGTTCTTATACAGTTTAGTTTTTGTCTTTTTGTTTTATGGACGTGTCGTTTTTTATGTCATATTTTTCGCTGTGGCAGATGTCAAGTGAATCAAAGGTGTTCATTGGGTTTGCGGATGACACTAGATGACACACTCGGAGGCTTGCTTCCGCAGCTTGGGTGATCTTCACACCTCAAGGCCAGTTGTTATCTTCTGGAGGTATATGTTTAGGTGACGCCACAAACAATGTCGCTGAGTACAACACAATGATAGAGTTGCTTCGTGACGCTTTGTCACATGGTATCTCTCATCTCCGGGTTTACTTAGATGCACAACTGGTTGTGTCCTAGTTAAATGGGGTTTATCACGTTTATGATCCTACTCTACACTGACGATTCCTTAGGGTACGTCTCTTAGAATGAAGCTTTGATTACATTACGTATATCCATGTTCCTAGTAGATTAAATCAAATCACAGATACTCTAGCTAATCATGTATTAGATTGGCATATTGCACATACATAAGAAAAAGAACACACATACACATGTAAATACATTTGTAAATAAATGTAACCCATAAGACATAAAATATGTAAATACGCATATATATATATATATATATATATATATATATATAGATATCAAAAGTATCAGAGTACATAGGTGGGCGCAAGAACCTAAAAAATATGTCCAGCATACATCATGGGGCTTATGCCCTAAAAAATATACAAAAAGTGCTCTCGGCACGTAAGTGGTCCATCCTAAGCTAAGGGTGGGGCTTGTTGGCCCTACCATAGTGAACCACGACATTTTCCAAACGTCAGAAGAGTTGGACCCAGGTCCTGGGCACCCAAGCTACGTTAGGTTGCATCGATGGTGGGAGATCCTCGATCTCTGCCATAGGGACTGCACGAGTGAGCGAGGTGAGGTTCCGCTCCACCCATCTCAAAACTCTCTCAGCCTCTCCGGCTGGAGGTCCCTCTGCTACTGCTGCTACTTCTGGTCCGGAGGCTGCGGCTGGTACTGCCTCTGGTTTAGGACACCGCCTGGTCCTTGAGAAGTCTGCTAGATGCACTGGTCCCACATCTGTACATAAACGGATACATAGTTGTCAGATGCTTTGACTCCCATAAAAATGATATATATAAAAAGAAGCAAAAAATTAAAAAAAAACAAAAATGTACCTATCTCTCCTCGCTCTGCTCCGGGAGGTATGGGTATGTCCGAGTCCCTGGAAAAGTTGATCCCGACATAGGGGTAGTCCTCTATCGCCAGAATCTGCCATGCCCACCAGTCAAAAAAGGTATCGTTGAAGGCCTCTATGGTCCTTCCTCCCCCCTGTCGCAGTAGTAATGCTGCCCATCTACACATTGCTGGGAGTGAGGCCTCATGCCCTTGCACTGTCTCTCGTGGACTGAGACTGGGTACTCTCTCGAAGAAGAATGAGCACAGAATGGTCCCAAATCCAAATTTCTTGTTGTTCCACCCACGACACTCGGTGAGTTGTCTCTTCATGTAGTCTAGCATGGTCATGCTCCAGTCGAATATCCGTGCATTCAAGCATTGCACTGCACAATGAATATGCACCTGGGAGGCCTGATGTAAGGCCATAGATCCAATGATACTCCCAATAAGTAGAACTATCACTTTCAGTGATAGGTTGGTGATCTTGTTTATTGGCACTTGAGAACCTACTTTCTCAGTGCCGGCCTCGCAATGTAATCCGATCAACTCAGTAATGTTATGAGGCCCGGGGGGAAAATCCTGCAGGTTGACTTGTTCACCTCTCCTCGAGAGGCTAGATAGGAAGTAAATGTATTCAGTCATTGGAGTCAACGACTTCCCCTCAAGCATAAATGCCTCAGTGTCGGGGTGCCAATAATCCACCAAGGCATTCAACAACCTGGGTTGTGCCCTCATGAATGGACACCAGTAGAACTTCCACAAACCGCATTGCCTCAATGCAAATATAGTTGCAGGGTCCTCATCGACTAACATATCAATGTATTCATGCTCTCTCTCTCTCCAATGGACATACATCCTGCAAAATGACAAATTCAAAGGGGACTTAACTCCTGTATTTTCAATATTTTCAAAGTTCTTGAGGGTGTACGCGGGCTGTATTGGGAATAATCGTGTATGCATGTAGGCATATTGTTTTCTACCCATGGGCATACATGGGCTGTCCTTGGTCAACCCACGTACACACATGGCCGCCCCTTTTTAGGAGTGTGCCCCCCCCCTAACAACCAAAATAAAAGAAAAAAGGAAGTATTGAAATGCAAGGGGGGTTGATTTGTACTTACTTGGTTTGAGCGGAAGTTCGTTTCGTCCTCTAAATCTCCTGGAATAAACTCTTTTAGCAAAGGGGTGTTTTTGGATTTTTGGTCAAATCTCAATTTGTAATGGTGATAATGAGCTGCCAACTTCTATTTATAGACTTTTTTGGCCAATTTTGTCATTTTTTGGACCCTTTTGTTGTTTTTTCTAGCTTGAAAATCATTTAACGTGGCTCTTGAGTTTCTCATTGGATGTTACGATACACTTCACTTTTGGTTTAGAAAATTTTTGGGAGATGGGTCACTTTTTAAAGATTCTTTGGTAAAAGTCATTTTTCCAAATTTTTGCATTTAAGTTAGGATTCCACCTCCACTTTTTGCATCTCGTTGTCTATTCCACTTTTCCATAGGATCGATCCAACCGAATTACGACATAGAACTATCATTGCTGCTTCAGAAGTGTCGAAATTTAGTGGTAGATCCTACCTCTGCATGGATGACCTAGGTGGATCCTGTTTGCATTTTTGTGTCCATGCCGTCATTAATGACTTTAGGTTCAAGAGTCCTTGTTAGTCTTTTCCTAATTACGAGTTTGAGCCTCATACGTCTGATATGTCATCACTCTTGACCTCACCCTTGAGACTCCCAAAAAACAAGTCTTCTTTTAATCCCTTTTCAGACTCTTTAAACATGAAAAGATTGCCAAGCGATCTTGTTGTCCTTCACACTCGCCAAACTAAAAATGAAGGCATGTTTGTCCGACGATAGTTTATCCCTTTTTCGGTCTGGATGGTCAATTTTACGAAGAAAGGTACGCTCTAGGAACTTCGGTTCGCTAGAAGAGTATTCTCAGGTATAAGTTGAACCCTTTTTTGGGCCTGAGGGACTAAATTTATGAAAAAGGAACCCCCACAGAGTCCATAGTTAAGCTCTTTTCAGACTCCCTAAAATTGAAAAGGTAGCTGAGTGACCTTGTTCTTTCAAACTCGTTAAACTGGTCCAGAAGAATGTCTTCTACAAAGTCCATAGTTAAGCTCTTTTCAGATTCCTTAAAATTGAAAAGATCACCGAGTGACCTTATTCTTTCACACTCATTAATTGGTTCAAAAAAACATCTACTGGCACGAGTTTAGCCATTTTTCCGGCCTGTATATTAAGGAGGAAAAAGGTACACCTCAGGATATTCGTCTCACCAGGAGAGTTCTCCTCAACAAATTTCACTTTTTCGGGCTAAGGAGACTAAATCTAGAAAAGGCAGCGAGTCCATAGTTAATCTCTTTTCAGACTCCTTAAAATTGAAAAGATTGTTGAGTGATCTTGTCTTTATCACACTCGTTAAAATGGTTTTGAATAGACGTCTTTTCGGTGCTAGTTTACCCCTTTTTTGAACCGACTAGACTACCTTCGAAAAAGGTACCCCAGTGGAGTCTTCTTTTGCGCTTTTTCAGACTATCAAAAAATGAAAAACCACCGAGCTTACCTTCTCTGGGCTCATTTAAAATTACATTGAAGGGTGTTATCATTGTGTCCTATTAATTGCATTTGCATCTCTGCATCTTTGGCCTAATGTCAGCTCCATGTTTCTCTCAACTTAACCTTTGAAGCATGCCTTTTACACAAGCCTTGTAGCTCTTTGTCTTTGCGTCTTGACACCTTGACCCGTGGAGGAATTTTCCCGAGTGTCCTTTCCCTGAAAATGTCTCCTTGCTATGAGCATTAGCATGTTCCTTGCGCTTGGAACTAGTATGCTTGCGACACTCATTCCTTCTTTGTAATGTAGCATTATTTTATTCTTTTTCAAGCTTTCCAAAATTATTGAAAAAGACAAAAAAATCAAAGATACCCTGAAAAGAGGACGAGAAAAGTATTTTATTTTTATGGCAGCACAATGAGTCGCCCTTGGACAAAGCACATCCTTCCGTTTATTCATCAAGCATTGGGATGTAATATGACCTTAGGAAGATGTTCTCGCTACATAGAGTTGTGTCCTCCTCCGTTTGGTTATTCTTCCAAACACATGGAGAGTTTGCGTTGCCTTCTGCATCATGAACTTATGTCAATGTCATGCTGCCTGAGTCTAATCATCTGACGTGCTATTGTCCAAGGGAAGTTTTACCCAACTTGAGTCAGTCTCTCTACAGTTTGTCTCTTTCCCTCATTCCTGACCATCCCGAAAGTCCAATCAAGTCCTTGTTCGAAATCACTTAAGTGATTTGCCTAATCATCGAGATCCTCTTGTCTGTTCCCCGATGAGCTGTCGAAGACCTCTGGGTAGTGAAGTCGTACACTCACATTACACTCCTACCCAAGTTTTGAAGATCTTGAAGTTGTTTCTCGAGCTATGAAGGCCTCATCTCCATCCATCAGGCTTCACTGGCTTCTTGAAGATGGATACTATACATGTGTATCTTTGATTTTGAGACGTAGATCCGATGTGTATTGCTTGTGGCTACACTTTATATAGTTACATGACATGGATCTGTAGTGTATTTGATTGGCAACCATGATTTCTTTCATCCCAAGCATGAGTATGCCCACCTCGGTGAGACGATTATTAGTTTTGCAGATTGCACCTCCCGAACTTTGGTCCCGGGCTCACTCGCTTCGTACGTTGGTGAAGATTTGTAATGTATTTCAGCCATCAGATGCTCTTCTGACCTCAAACATTAGGGGGCATCTTTTATAACCCTAAATTGCACCATACATGCATACTTGGCATCAAGCCCTCTTACTTGCCATTTTTTCCAAGCCATCACTTAGCAACTCTTCTTAAAAACCATATTTTTGAATGTACGTGCTCTGCACCATTAATGCCTACTTACACACCTTGCTTGATCCGGATTTATGTAGGAACACAATGAAATATAGAAATACACATAAACGCAGAGATGCAGCGGAAATAAGACTTCATTTCATTAATAACAAATGACTGAAATATGCTTACAGACAGAATGTAAATAAACTAGCTAAGGCGC
>SNQJ01S0040891.1:0-27540 GCA_010110895.2 Picea sitchensis
AACCTTCTGCAGTGAAGTAATAAACCAATGGTCAAGTGTATTTCAATAAATCAATAAAAGATGACAATAGTCCAGACAACGAGGGAAGTGTTTTCACACTTTCAGTTGTGAAAAATCAAAACGAAATCAAATTGCACTTGTCGTGAAAATAAAACAAATGTCTTGAATCTCAATGCGACGATGATTTGTCGTTTAGAAGACAAGAGGTGTAGGCAGCATTTTTCTAGTAATTTAAAAAAAAATGAGTTGGCTGCCAACAAGTTGTTCCTTTACAAAAAATAAATGACAACAATATAATGATACATATTGGAAGATCTGTCTGTGAAATGCCAAAAGCTGAAAATCAACAGGAAAACTGTAATTTTTGAGGGTTGCATCAATGTCACCAGGACGTCCTTGAAATATATGTTATACGGTTGAAAGCAAAAAAACAAGAAGCTTATATTTCCAAAAAAATCAAACATTTCTCTAAATAGGAGTGGGGAAACCCTCCATAAAAGACCTGTGGAAGAACTAAAAAGACTCCCCATCTATGACCTCCTCGAACTGCCACTTTCCGATATCCAACCAAAATCTTGCTTTAGATAAGAATTTTCCTCTCGGTTCTTCTCCCTGAAAACATGTTAGATACTGATCAACTCAAAAGAGGTCATTAATTCGTGTACTTCATCAAGAATAGAAAGAAGTTGTAAATTGAGGCAATGTTGTGACTTGTTTTCCCAATTAATGGTTACCATTGAATTTCCCACGACCTGAATCTTATTCAACCTTTTTTCAGTAGAAAATAAAAGAAGTAGTTTTAAGGACAAGAGCTTAGCATGGTTTTTGGTTCCTTGTCCAAAACCCATTGTCATCTTAAAAAGATGAGACTATGATAAGTATAGTATATCCCCCCTTCTGCACATACCTGATTATTGTTTTGAGAAGCAACATCAAAAAAATCCCAAGGAATAGACTTGTCGATCTAAGTCTCACTGATAGATCTTGGAGGAGGACCTTCTTTTTCTTATGGGAAGTAAGAGAGGACACTGACAACTTGAGTTGCAATACGGTCTGGTGTGGATAGCATGTCGTTGAATATGGAATTGTTCCTTTCCAACCAGGGTCCCCAACACAAAATTAGGGGTAAGGATTTTTTTCTTCTATTTGAAGGGTTGGAGACCCAAGATTTCCAGGCCTACTCCACAAACGACCCCCTCCAGTCACAAGGTTAGAGAAAAGATGAGGAAGCCTCCTTCCAAATCTGGGCAACAAAGGGACAATTTAAAAAAAGATGTTGTGCAGACTCGTCGTTGGATTTACATAGAGAGCACTAACCTGAGCCTTGAAATTGTCTACGTTTCATCTTGTCCCAGGTTGAAATCTTATTCATTATGACACACCACATGAAAATGCACAATTTTAAGGGGCAACAAACTTTCCACAATCTCTGCCACTACCAAAGGGTCTCCCTTAAGTGTTGTTCAATGTTTAAATGAATGTATCCTAATTTTGGAGAGTATTTCCATAAGGGAGTATATTTCCAAACCAAATCATCCTCCCAATCCATGATTCTAATATGACTGGATTTTAATGCTCGGGTATAATCTCTCCATAGTGTAGTTGCCTCCCCATCCAAACCAACTGCGTTAGGCCCTAACCATTATTGAATCAAGATTGAGGTTCTCTCAATATCAACTGCTTGATTTAAATGGAATATGCCCTAATTATGTAATACCTGATTCAATGCTTGGGGTAGTAGATGTGTTCTACCATTCCCCGACCAAGGATCGAATCCAATACGCACCTATGAACAATTTTCTACCCTCCAAGAAAGATTGTCTCTGATCACATTAAAAGAATTTAAAATTTCTTTCCAAACAATGGAGCACATTGTTGTACCTTTTTGTGGAGACCCAATCCAATCGAGAATGGAGAGGGGCGCAATATATATCTGTGTGACAACATTTTTCCACAAACTTTTGGATGAAATCATCCTCCAAACCAATTTTTCTACAAGAGCCTTAGAGAAAAGGAAGATATTTTTGAGTACCCAACCTCCCAAGGCCTTTGGAATGGCTAGAGATTCCTACTTTACCCAAGGAAATACAAAATTATCTTGGGATTCTGCCCACAAAAATTTAAAGCATATCCTTGAGGACCTCTTTTGGAATCCAAGCTAATGACATCCAACAAACCGAGATTTCTTCCAATAACGACTTTACTAGAACCAATTGGCCCTCTCTGGAGATCCAACAAAGGCACCATATCTTAAGTCTCTTTTCTATTTTTGCTACTATCCATTGCAAGTCAATTTTTTGATAACAATTTAGCTTTAGTTGGAAACATAAATATTTCATACCCAAATCCAGCTCTCTCACTTGGAACGGACAAAAGGATTTGTAGCAGATTACCTCTTCCTCCTCCATCTTGTTAACTGAGATAGTGCTCTTTCCTTCATTAATTTGCATTCTTGTCGCTCTAGAAAAAATCTCTATTATATTTTTCATGGCTTCAACACCGTCTCGTTGACCATCATAAAAGATTAGGACGCCATCAACAAAAAGAAAACATGAAAGATAAAGAGTAGGAGTAATTTGAATACCCCAAAAGGAGCCATGAGACTTGGCGTCGCTTATGGAACGACTAAGTCCTTATGCCACCAGAAGAAATAAAGAGGCGATAATGGGCATCCCTATCGCAGTCCCCTACCAACCCTGAAAAAAGGGGAAGCAACTCCATTTATGATTACAACAAAAGAGGTGGAGGTGACATAACTCATGACCCAATTTATGAAAGGCACTTCAAATCCCACATGGGTGAGGAGCATCCGAATATATATCCAGTTTACTCTGTTGCATTCCTTTGAAAGGTCAATTTTGACCACTGCTCCTTTCAACTTTTTTGTGTTAATATTGTGCAATACTTCTTGTGCTATGCCTATGGCCTCATGAATTTGTCACCCTTCCAAAAAACCAAATCGCTCCTTAGAGATGACAGAGGATAGTATGGGATTTATCCTTTTTGCGATGACTTTTGCCACAATTTTCTAGATGCAGTTGCATAAAGAGATTGGTTGAAACTCCTCAAAGGATTGAGGGGAGTCTGATTTCAGGATAAGGGAAATAAAGGTTGAATTTAAAGAATCATGCATAAACCCTTCCTTTCTCGATTCCTCCACCACCTTTAAGATATCATTACTGATCCATATTTATGAGCAGAATGAAATGAAAACACAAAATTATAATATTAAAATAGAGGCACAATGAATAATAACAAAGATACAATACAACTTGACTTCTATTAAATAAGAAATATGTTGAAATTGTAAAATGCATATTGAAAACAAGCTTGCTAGAATGGTGGAAGCTTATCTATGAGAAGAGATGTGACGACTATGCTCATTCGCAATAAGATGAGTACAATTAGGGTCTAAAGGAGTTTTTTACAATAAACATGAATGCCAAAACCCTAGACATCCAAAAACCTAACCCTAGGAGACGAAGCCCAAAATTCATGTGGGCCCCGTTGGGGTAATTTAGTACATCAAATTCTTGGGGTTGTAACTTTTTCATATGATCTCCATTTAGGGCGCACGATAGCTCGTTGGAAACATATTGACAAGGAGCTTCATTTCATAGGCTCAATCAAATCATTTTGTTATTATTGAGATACCCAATCGTGAAAAAACGTTGTTTAGGCCCTCAAAATGGCTTGATAAGTTTGGGACTCGAAAAATGACTAAAAATAGTAAGTTGAAAAAAAAATGTTTTGAGCTAGTTGGAATAGGTGGGTGGCCACTGAGATCCTCCTCGATCAATCCTCCCTCCTTAGGAAGTAATGGTATCTGTTGTGTTGATTAGCCCCATCAAATGAGGAATTTTTTGTTGAATTTGGCCCCGAGCATGGGGTCTTCACTCAGTAAACATGTGACATAGCACATTAATTCGTGATATATTAAAGAATACCCCTAATTTAACTAGATATTGATAAATTTCTCCCAAAATAATTTTTTTGAACCCCCATCCCAATATATGTTTCCAATAAAATAAACCCCTATTTTTACTAGATACTCCTTTTTATACCCCCCTGATACCTATAAACCCCTTGATACCCCACATCCCCCCCCTCCAATACCTACAATATATTGAATTTGTTTTTCTCAATTTAAAAACCCCCTTTGTGAATGAATGTGATATTGGTCAACAAGGTGAAGCCCCTGTGGCCCCAAGTGAGCCACTTGCCTTGGTGTAGGAGCTACCCTGCTTTGAGAACCCAATAAAGATGGATCCTCTGCTGGTGAATTCCCTTGACCTGTATGTCCACTATCTGATCAATGGATGCATGTTCCATGCATTCAAGGTTGATATTTTTTGGTATGCTATCTCCAAGGTGTCCAATAATGGTGGAAAATAAGGTCGAAGGAGGTCCACATTGAACACTAGGTGCAAGCCAAGGAAGGGGGGAAGGTTGAGGTCAAAAGCATTGTCACCCACAGCCTTGGTGATGGTTTAAGGTCCATAATAGAGTGTATGAAGATTTCAATAAGGCCATGTAAGGCGTTCTTTCTACAAGTGCAAGCAAACTTTGTCTCCCACCTGAAACTGGTGTGGCACCTAGTGTTGATCATGGCACTGCTTGTACTTGGCATTGGACTTCTACAAAATATCTTGAACGTGTTTGCGGATGTGTTGGATCCACTCAATGAATCAGGTGGATTTGTCAGCTTCATTTGGAGCATGCGATGAGTATGCTTGGGTGGCCGCAAGAGGTAATGCAACATCGATGGGACCCAATGGTTGAAATCTCAAACCCACCTGAAAGGGGATGTGGTCGGTTGAGCTATGTATGGCTCTATTGTAGTTGTGTTGAACATAGGGAAGAAACTCATCCCATGTGTGGGGGTGTTTAGAATTGTACATGCGTAGGATGTGCACGATCATCTGGTTGATGACCTCAATTTGGCCATCTGTCTGGGGGTGGAAGGAAATGGATTTGGTGAGCTTGGTGTCCAACACTGAATAGAGGCTCGATCAAAAGGTGTTGAGGAACTGGCTATCCCGATCTAAGATAATGGTTTTTGGGATCCCAAAGTGTACCCACACTTGTTCAAATAGGATCTTGGAAATGGCCTCCACTGTGATGCTCTTATTGGAGGCGGCTATAATCGCCATCTTGGAAAACTAATCAACAACCACAAAACACAGTCATTTCCCCTCTTGGTGGACTGAAGGCCCAACATGTAGTCCATTGAGATGGATTCCCAGGACTTGTCAGGAGTAGGCAAAGGAGTGTACAAGCCTTGTTTCTTAGTGGTCGGTTTGGCAATAGCATAGGCGATGCAGGACCGGATATACTTGTTGACATCCTGTCGAAGTTTCAACCAGTAGAAATGTCGTTGCATCACTACCACTGTCTTTTACATGCCGAAATGTCCTGCCACCCGACTGTAGTGGGATTCCCAAATCATCTTCTCTCGCTTGCTTGATGGAATGCAGATATGGCCCAAATGGCACAACAACCCATTCTGAAGATGGAAATTAGTGACAAGTATGTTTGAGCCTAACATCTGGTAGGTGTTTGCGAAGTCAGGATCTATCTCATAGAGGTGGGGCCATCCTGAGGTCTCGTGGTCGCAAGAGTCTAGCACCATGGTGAGTGTCATGATTGGAGGGTGGCTGAGGCAATCAACGACTTGATTGGTACTTCCTATTTTATACTTGATGTTGAGGTGGAGCTACTGCAAATATGTGGACCACTTCTAATGGTGGTCATTTTGCAATTTTCCTTGTGTCTGCATGAACTGCAACATCTTATGATCGGTGTGGATTACCATCTCCTTCTCAAGAATGTAATTCTTCCATTCGTGGCATGATTTCATAATGGAGTACATTTCTTTGTCGTAATTAGGGTACTTACGGACGACATATGATAGTGTCTGACTATGATAGGCCACGGGGTGGTCATGCTAACTGAGGACTGCGACCACAAAATAGTCTGAAGCATATGTCTCGATCTCAAAGGGTTGTTGTAGGTCAGGTAATGAAAGCACTGGGGTTGAGCACAAGCGATTCTTCATATCATCGAATTATTTTTTTTAGGACATGCCCCACACAAATTTTTCCTTAACACCACCCCTGGTTATTTGGATGAGGGCCCATCCAATATGGGAGAATCCCAACATGAACCTGCGATAGAAATTGGCAAGGCCTAAGAAGATTCAAAGCTCAGTGAGTTTGGTTGGGGCTGGCCAATCACGGATGACTTGGATCTTGGTTGGATCCACATGAAAACCATGCACATCAACAATGCAGCCTAGGTACTAGACTCTGTCCATGCCAAAGGAACTTTTTTTCAAGTTGGCATATAGCTTGTGTTGTCGCAGTGTGTGCAGAACCTACAAAATATGCTTTAAGTGTTCCGCCCAAGTCTTTTTGTAGATGAGGATGTCATCCAGATACACCACTATAAAAGAGTTAGTGTAAGGCCGTAAGATATCATCCATCATCCTCATGAAAGTTGTTGGGGCATTTGTCAAACCAAAGGGCATGACCAACCATTCAAAAAGACCTTCTTTTGACTTGAAGGTAGTCTTCCATACATCTGTCTTCTCTATTGGGACCTGATGGTAGTTAGAACTCAAATAAATATTACTGAAGTATTTGGCCCCTTTGAGCTGATCAAGGAGATCATCGATTCATGGAATCGAGTACCGGTTCCTGATTGTGATTTTGTTTAGGGCTCGATAATCAATGCAGAGTCGCCAAGTCCCATATTTCTTCTGCCCCAGCACAATTGGGCTTCTACAAGGTGATGAGCTAGGTTGGATGTACCCCTTATGGAGTAGTTGTTGGATCTGACATTGGATCTCCTCATTTTCTAACAAAGAGCAAGGATAGACTGACCCATTGGGTAGCGGTGTGCCAGGGGTCAGATCGATGGAATGCTTGACCTGATAGTGCATAGGTACCCCAGTAGGTGATGAGAAGATGTATTTTTATTCTTCCACAATGATCCAGTTGGATATTGGTGGCCACCCGCCTATTCCACTTGGAACCCCACCATTGTTTCTTTCAGTTTTTTAGTTTCCTTAATTTTAGCACAATTTACTATTTTTAGCAGTTTTTCGGGTCCTGAACTTCCAAAGTCGTTTTGAGGCCTTAAGCGACGTTTTTTTGGGCATCTTTCACCGGCGAATATTAGTTGATTTCAAACCATGGTATTTTTAGTAAATATTGGTATTCCTTGGATAAATATTTCTAACGATGTATCATATGTGTCAAATAAAGATAGTATGCCAAAGTTACAACCTCGAGAAATTGATGTACCAATTTACCCCGACGGGGCCCATATTCTGGTGTTTCATCTCCTAGGGTTAGGTTTTTGGATGTTTAGGGTTTCCATGTTTCTCAATAATATATAGGCCTTCGAGCCTCATTGTAACACAGATTTCAAAGGCCTGTAGCCATCACATCTCTTCTCAGAGATAAGCTACCAATGCCCTAGTATTTTGTCTGTAAACAAATTTCAGTTCTTTGATATTAATGAAATGAAGTGTTATTTTTGTTGCATCTTTGTATTCATGGTTATTTGTGTACTCTTCTTCGTTCCTGCATAAATTCATATCAGTGGTATCAGAGTGGTCTTCTCTTTCTCGATCCTTATTTGCATGTCCCCAACAAGGTCGGGGTATAAGGAGTTAGGGCTCGATCTAGTTGAACCTTTGCAAGATCAACCTCGCAAACCCCGACGACCGCCACTGGGGGACGAAAAGAAAGTTGAGGAAGCAGGAGATACTATCAAAATATTTCTCGAGGAGGCCCTTGAAAAACACAGGAACACGATGATGGATAACTTTGCCCAGATCCTTCAACGATTTCCCATTGGTGGTGCATCTGCATCCAACAACCACTCTGGAGGCACAACCCCTTTTAAGGTACAAGTAAACTTTGAAATTCCCATATTTGATGGCCAAATAGACACAGACACCGTAGATATATGGTTGAATCTATTAGAAGGATATTTCTCGGTTTATGACTTTTCCGACTAGGAGAATATTATTTTTTCACTTCTCAAAGTTGCCCCCCATGTCCAGGACTGGTGGGAAACCTACTGTGAGAAAAAGGACAAAGAGGAACCCTCTTTGTTCTCGGTCATACCCACTTGGAATTATTTTCAAGATGCCATCAAGGAACAATATTATCCCGTGGGGAGATATGAGGACAAGTACATACAATGGACTACGTTGCGACAACAAAGGGATCAAGATGTGCATGAGATGACGAATATGTTCCATACCCTGTGCACAAAATTGGGTATCAAAGATTCAGAGAAATATTTGGTGTTGAAGTACCACAATTGTCTACACAGATACATTCAGGAGGAAATGGAGTTCCTCGACATCTCCTCTCTAAGTACGACATAACGGTATGCTGCCAAGATTGAGTAGAAATTGAAACAGAAGAAGCGAGACTTTGGATTTGCGAATCAAAAGCAAGCGAAAGGTGCCCCCAAACTGTAGAACAAGGGACAAATCCAAGGCATGGTGGCTCAAGAAAAACTGCCAAAGACACAAGAAAAAAACAATACTGTGAAGCCGAAGAAGGACACGGGAAAGTGGTGTGAGTTCCATAAGAGCTCCACTCACAACACAAGTGAGTGTCGGGCCAAATAGTCACTGGTGGCCGAGATGAGGGATTCTAAATCAGATGCATGCTCTGGCACTGAATTAGAACCTAAGAAGGGGAATGACAGAAGGAAGCAGATTATCGATGCAGAGCCCAATGCCACCGTTGCCACCATGAATATCCAAAAGGAAGAACCAAAATATCTAGAGGAGGAGGAGCGTCTCTTCCACTCTCAGATGTGGGTAAAGGGTTCCCCACTACAATTCATTTTCGATAATGGGAGCCAAAAGAACCTCATTTCAGTAGAGGTCGTGAAGTGGTTGGGCTTGCCGACCACAACACACCCACAGTCGTACACCATTGGGTGGCTTCACCAAGGACAGGATCTCCGCATCAACCAATAGTGTCACCTTCCCTACAACATTAAGCTCTTCACCGATGAGGTATTATGTGACATTTCTCCTCTTGATGTTTGTGATGTATTATTAGGCCAACCATACTTGTGGAAGAGACATGTTATGTATGAGTCTCGACCTCGCGTTGTTATTGTTACCTTGGGAAATAAGTTGTACATGATATCAGAGGTACCACCACCTGTCACTATCTCTTTGGTTACTGCAAAACATTGCAGTAAGCTCATTTCCAAAATTGAGAAATTTGTTTTCCTGATGATCCGCCCTCAGGGAAAGAAGACTGTGGCCATGACCTCCACACAGGGCTCCTCCGCATGACAACAACAAAAGGACAAGGTCGTGGAGGAGTACCGAGACATCTTCACCTCATCTGTAGGGGTGCCTCTACACTGTCAGATCAAGCACCTCATCGATCTGACCCGAGGTGCGTCGCTGCCCAATGGACCAATATATCGGCGCTCTGTTATGGAGAACGATGAAATCAAGAGGTAGATTAAGGAGTTGTTGCAGAAAGGTCATACTTGGCCAATTTCATCGCCCTGCGGGAGGCCGATCATGTTGGTACAAAAGAAGGATGGGACTTGGAGACTCTGTATTGACTATCAGGCGTTGAACAAGATCACTGTCCGGAATAGGTACCTGATAATAAATTTCCCGCAAAACGCAATTTTTTTAATTGTAATTCAATCAATTGTAAAATTATGGCATCAACCATTGTTAGATGCCATATTTATGCTCATTTTCCAAGCCAGATTACCATGTAGACCCCTATATCCCTTCTGTCGAGGCAAAAAAATGATTTTTGTCACTAAAAAATGAATTTATCTCGAAAAATACGGAAAAAATGGTCATTTAATTAATTCCCTATTTTTTAGGGAAGTTGGGGAAGATGTTGGAAACATGTTTTTTCCTTGTCCCCAGTCAACTGGAATCCTGAGAGATTTTAGTAGAGAGTTTGGCGACTTCACTACAGTGACATGGCGTGGAGGAGATCCCAATGAAGGGACTCGACCCCACTTAATTGTGTGGCGCATTTAGAAGGGATGATGCACATCCCAAGGTTGCCAACGTGCCCTCACACTCCCACTCACTCGATTTCACACCCACACTTCAACTCACTCCACTCCCTCATACCCCTACTTTACTACCCTCCATCTCCTCTACACTCCACACTCATCTCCCCTTAACCTATGCGGCGCTCCCCTTAGCTCATCCACAACTACTCCTCTCCCATGCACATCTCCCTTGAAGTTTTCACCTAACTAGATATTGTTGGCACTAGGCCTAAGTGGAAAGAAGGATGATCATGGGAAATACAGCATGCAGAAACTGAAGTAACAGCTAGAAGGTAACATAGCATGTGAGCATGCAAGAAAGCGTGCACAAGGAAAGTGTCAGCTGGAGGAATAACAACACCTGCACATGGGAGGAAGACCTAACGTCGGTAGGGTTAGGGTTTTGGTAATACATTGTAAATGGATGAAGAGCCCGATATATATAAATATAGATACACAGGTATCATATAGAGGTTGGTTCGCTTTTGTATTATTTCAACTTTTGTAATACTCCATCATAGTATGTACGAGTTGATGCGTTATGTAATACTTTTATGAAACAATTTTGTAAGTTGTTGAGCTAAGAACAGAGGAAAGAAGGAAGATCTGAGGATTATATCATAGGCTATTGAGCCTAGTGCAATCTAGTTCGATTCATACAGATCTTACCCATCTGAGGAGAATTGTAAGCACACGATGTTGGAGATGCAGAACTACCATAATAAAAGAGCCAAGATACAAATCTTTGTGGATGTAGCCTAGGAGGGGGTGAACCACGGTAATATCTGTGTAATGTGATGAATGCATGTACATATTTTTTTTCTTTCAGCAGTTAGTTTTTATGCTTAATGAATGAGTTAATACAATGTTATGGAATACGATTGTGTTGTTCGGGAAATAAATTGTGAAAGATAAATGCGCACGCATGAGTAATAGTAGATTGCAATCACAATTCCTAGTATATGGATCTGAATAATAAACCCCTATCGCATACTCAATCCTAGGTTGTAAACACCTGAGTATTACAACCACCCATTTAAATCTATCTCAGGTGAGACTGCACAGTGCACTCTATGTACTGTGTTGCCTTCTAGTTTACTAGGAGGGTTGATAGTTTTAGAGGCTTTGTTGGAAGCCCGAAAGACATGAGCCCTAGGTCAATAAATCAAACGGTAAAGGAAAGTAGTAACCAACAAATGGTTATGTTATCGATTTAATAGGAACAAGAGAGGACTGAGTAGCTAAGATATATTGAACGAGAAAAGAACGAGCGAAACTAGAATAGAAATGAGCCACTAGAAGGGAATGTTGAGACCTTGGAACCCCACAAAAGCATAAATTGAAGGCTAGTTGAGAACCAAAGAGATAGAGTTTGCACATAAAGACAATAGAAACCCTAGGATCACACCTCGCAAATATATGGATAAATACGTATTTACTGATTTACACAAAGTCTTTTTCTATGAGTTTCTGCATCTACTACAGGAGTGGATACTAAGGTTAAAGGATAACCATGTGACGAATCGGATTCAACAGCTAGATTGGACTCCGATACAAATTGAGCAGTTACAACATGTGAACAATAAATTCACCCACGCAGTAGACGTTTGGCTTGACAGTATTGTGGCAGGTTTATCACATAATTTGTAGTTGACACAACGAAGTCATACAGCGCAATAGAGCAAGAATTTCTACATGGACCTTGAATAAGGTACATTCAATCATTATATAGTTCTATTAAGATACTTCTATATAACAAAGGTGTAATGACAATAGAATCAGAAATCTAAACTTCCCTGCGTGTAAGGGGGAAGGGGGGAAACATTGTCGGAGAGAGGATAAATGGAAGGAGGTAAGGATAAAGGCAAGAAGGAGGAGGAACCCTTGGAACCGATCATGATGGATGAAGACCAAATCAAGTGGATCTTGGTGTCATCAGGAACAACGCGTAGCGGAGTACCCTACCAATATAAGGTGAATACTAAGAAGAGAGTCATAGCCGCAAGGGAAGGCTTGGCAAGCAATGAGGAAGAGGTAGAGGATCTCCGGGCTGTGGACCAGATTGAGGAAATATTGCACGCAACATATGAGAGCAAGATGAGATGCCCAAGAACGGGAGGAGAAGGCAACCATCTTATCCATATTAATGTCAGTGTGGAACCCATAAACCCATGTGCGACTAATACACCAAAGAGAACACCACCGTTTAGACAACCGAAGTTCGGAGGAAGTCCGACAACAAGAAGCACATCTACACAAGGAGAAACAACTGGAGGAGCTAGTTCAGGTAGCACTAGTCACGTATCTACCCCACATGGAGGAGGTAGTAGTTCAGTATTTAGAATGGCAGGACACGATCCCACAATCAGATTACCATAATTTCGAGGGGAAGCAGCAGAAGACCCTGTGAAGCATTTGTTCATTTGTGCAAATATATAGGAATAAAAGCAGATCATTGATGAAGATACCAAACCCACACAGCTAGCAATTACGCTAAGAGACTGCGCACTAGACTAGTACATGAGTCTAGACACAAAAATTGCCCCTGGGATGACAAGGACACTGGTCGACATTAAGAAATTATTGATAAATGAGTTCCAGAAGCCGAGCTTAGAGGATCAGTACATGAATGAGATGATCGAGATAAGATAGAAACCAAGAGAGTCTGTATGAGAGAATGACCAGAGATTCAAGCGACTAAAGGGAAAACTAAAATACCTTATGACCGAGATGTAGCATCAACACTTGTTTGTCAACTCACTACTCCCACACTTAAAATATCCCTTATGAAAACAAAAGTTCCTAACGCAAGCAGAGGCTCTGCAGGCATCCTTGCAATTGGAAGAGAACTAGTACCAACAAACAGACCCAACTATCGAAGAGATGAAGGAGGATTTGAAAAAATTAACATTTCAGTTGAACCAGAATAAGAACAAGGACAAATGAGAAGTCGTTTGGTGCACCACATGCAGGACAGAAGGACACCACAAGAACGAATGCCCAACATTCGCGCAGTATATGGCAGTTGATATGCCAAATCCGCTACGCCAGGGAGGATTATGGTGTGAAATATGCAAGAAACCGGGTCACGACCCTTATCACTGCATGATGATGCAGAAATACCAGATAGTTCCAAAGAATTCATATTGCACCTTCTGTAAATTAGTGGGCCACAATGATAAATATTGTATAACTATATAGTTGATGTGGGAGAGAACATTACATGCATACAAGGTACATGCCAAAATAATGACTGGGTAAGAAATGCCACATTTCAATCAGGCCCCAACCCCATACAACACTGTGCAACAACCATACAATAACGCAAAACCTCAGTACAACCCAGCACAACCTTAGTACAATACCGCGCAGTACAATCGAGCACCACAGTATAACGCGTCAAGAGGTGATCGAGCAGGCTACCAAGGAGGAGGATGAGCCAAAGGAGGTTTCAGACATGGTAGAGGACCAATCACATGTCACAATTTTCATCAACTGGGACATTATGCATGGGAATGTCCACTTCCACCAACAACTTATATGTATTTCCGCACATCGGACCACAATATAGAGGAATGTCTGACACTACTAGTAAAGATTCATGAAAAGCAGAACTAGAACAATCAGAATGTTCAGTGGATTTCAGCCGAAGCAAGGGATGATGGACGAAACATCAACATAGTCACTCATGGAGGAATGAAAATAGGCACTGATGTAGTTTGACAGGAACCAACACAAAACCAATGGGTAAATAAGAACAGTGAACCAAGAAAGAAGTTCGACGCACCAAAATAAAAGGAGACCTTTAAGGCATCCAGACAAGAATTTCAGAAGGAGGACACATCGTCGACTTCAACTGTGCAACCATTCAAGAAAGCCCCAGAATATGAAATGTTGCCATCGCTGGACCATACCAATAGAACATAGCCCAAGGGACAAGTAAGTACAGTCAAAGGATTTTTGAAATCATGCGTAAAATTATTAAGTGATCCTTCATCTGTGAAAATATTGCAAAACATACTAGAGAAATGTAGCAGCGAGATGAAAGAAAAGATAGAACCAAAAATCGTCAATCACATACACACAAGAAGAAGAACAAGTAGGGAATTTAGACTAAATGCTAACATTGGGGATTTCAATATGGGAGACATTATACTAGACCTAGTATCCGAAGTGAATGTGTTACCAAAGAAGACATGGAAATGCATGGGAGATCCAACGCTGGGATAGTCAAATGTCCAATTAAAACTAGCAAATCAGCATAGAGTCCTACCAATAGGTAGACTGAAAGGAGTGACAATAGATCTTGATGGAGTGTGCACTAAAGCAGATTTTGAAGTCGTTGAAATAGTAGATGACACAACACATTACCCGACATTGCTTGGTCTGGATTGGGTGTTTGAAAACCGGACCATAATCAATTTGAAAACCAGGAAAGTGACATTTGAATCCAGAGAATACAAGGTCATAGCACCACTAGATCCATTAGAAGAGGAGAGGTTCTTAGAACCCACTTGCCTAGACTTAGAGGAGATCGGCCAGTTGTACAGAACAACTCCGCGCGATGAGGATTATGTAAACCCAACTACAGATGGGGTACTTAGTTGATGGAGCATTACTTCATGCGCAACAGACTCAAACACCAAGTTAGAAAACTGGCAGCATAGACTACACGAAGTAACCATGCAAAGATGTGAAAGAATAGACCACACAGTAAGATGGGTAGGCATAGAAGTCAGATAACCACCCAGTTTCCACGGACTAAATGATTTGGAAACATTCTTGACACAATATGAAGATGAAGTATTAGAAAACCAATGACTGTTAGAACTTGACTTAGCACTCAAGGCCACACCCGCAAGATGGTGGGGCACACATAAAGAGACCATCATAGACTGGTATCAATGTAAATGACTACTGTGCATAAGGTTCGACGTAGAACATGAATACAAAAAAAAAACAAATTTCGAAGGACAAGAGGCACTAGCGGAACACTTGGCAAAGTGCAAAACGTTGTGGAAAATGACACCACTGGAGGAATGGCCTCATCACTTCATACATACGTTAGAGGGCATACCAGCAAACTAGTATACAGATGAGGAATTGTGCAAAGGAACTACAACATGGAGGACATTGCAACAGAACTTCACAATCACTTTCTCATTCAAGCATGAGAACCCCAACATAGACGTAGCCCTCAAACGAATCAGAGGAGTAATATTCATCAAAGAACCAAAAATAGAATTTATCTCAGAAGAGAAACATGGAAATAAACAAATAGTCAAGTAATTATTGTCATGTTAATATGTACAGGAGGAAGCACGAGATGAAGATGATCCACGCGATATTCAGATCGAAGAAGTAGAAGGTGAAAGAGATGTGGAAGGACCACCCATAGAATCAGAAGTCGTTTCCATGCCAATCAAGGTAAAGAAAGTCAACATCGGGATAGTTGACCAGCCCAAAATAGCCAACATTGGAGATTACTGGGATGAGCAAACAATAGAAAGCATCACAAAATTGTTACATGAATATAGCGACCTTTTTCCCACAACATTTACAAAGATGAAGGGTATAGCTGGAGAATTAGGAGAGATGAAGATACCACTCAGACTTGAAATGAGACCTATTAGACAACGACCCTACAAACTGAACCCCATATATAAACAGAAATTTAAATATGAGATCGACAGAATGCTCGAAGCCGACATCATCAAACCAGTTGAGGAATCATAATGGATAAGCCCGATGGTAGTACAGGACAAGAAACAAGGAAGAGGGATTAGGATATGCGTCGACTTGAGGAAGTTGAATGATGCATGCCTACATGACCCATTCCCTACACCATTCACGGATGAAGTGTTAGAGAATGTGGGGGGACATGAAGCTTACTCATTCACTGATGGATTCTCGGGCTACCATCAGATTAAGATAGCACAGGAAGAAAGACACAAGACCACGTTTGCGACAGAATGGGGATCTTATCAGTACATGGTCATGCTGTTTGGACTGAATAATGCACCCGCAATATTCTCCAGAGTGTTCATTGCAGCATTTAAGGAGTTCATCCATCAGTTTCTCAAAGTATACCTGGATGATTGGACAGTTTATAGTCTATTGAAAAACCATGTGGAATTTTTACGGCTGATGTTAGAATGATGCAGACAGTGCCAGATATCACTGAATATCAAGAAATGCATATTTGGAACACCGTTTGGTATACTATTGGGCCATATAGTATGAAAACAAGGCTTATTGGTTGATCATGAAAAGATCGCAGTCATTGTTAACTTACCATCACCAAAAACAATCCGCCAGCGAAGAGCAACGTTAGGACACACATGATACTACAGGAAATTCATCAAAGGATATGCCCAGATCACAACACCAATGGAATTTTTTTTAAGGAAGGATACAAAGTATCAATGGAATGACGAGTGTCAACACGTTCTGGATACCCTGAAGAAAAAGATGGTTATCACACCAATACTAGTATTTCCAGACTGGGAAAAGACATTACATGTGCATGTAGATGCATCAACGATAGCACTTGGAGCTATCTTAGAGTAGCCAGGAGCGAGAGACTTGGATCACTTGATAGCATTTGCAAGTAGAAATCTATAAGACTCCAAATAGAATTATAACACGACAGAAAGAGAAGGCATAGCCATGGTTTATGCACTGCAGAAGTTTAGACATTACCTATTGGGAAAACACTTTAAGATGTTTACAGATCACTCATCCCTAAAATACCTAGTCAACAAGCCAGTGTTGGGGGGGAGAATCTGTCGATGGTTACTGTTATTTCAAGAATTTGATTTTGGAGTAATAGTTAACCAGGAAAACTGAATGCAGGACCTGACCACCTGTCCAGGGTCACAAATGGAGAAGAACCTACGAATTTAGAAGACAACTTTTCGAATGCACAGTTATTCTCAGTACAGATTTTTGATGATTACTCCATAGATATCATTCAGTACTTGACTATAGGTACTGCGCCGTAAGAATATGCCACTGTGCAGAAGAAGAATCTGGTAGTTTGTGCGGCCGACTATCAATTGATTGCAGGACATCTATACAAAATGGGCATAGATATCATCTTACGCAGGTATGCGTTAGAGCACGAACGACTAATAATTTTAGTAGAAGCCCATGAGGGAATTGCATGAGGGCATTATGTAGGAAAAGATACCACACAAAAGGTACTACATGTAGGACTATGGTGGCCAATGATTCACTGGGACTCGAAAGAGTACTGTTAGAGATGTGATGTCTGTCGAAGGGTAGGCAAACCCAACAGAAGGGATGAGATGCCACTACGAACACAAGTAACATTAAAGGAATTTAACAAATGGGCAATAGAATTTGTGGGACCAATTAACCCACCAGCCAAAAGGAAAGGGGCAAGATACATTATAACCGTGACAAAATACCTAACAAGATGGGCGGAATCCACACCAGTAAAAGATTGCAGCGCAGAGACAGTTGCACACTTCTTGTTTGAACAAGTAATCACTAGATTTGGGTGCCCAAGAGTTTTGACGAGCGACCAAGGAACACACTTCATAAACATCACCATCTCCGTGATGATTGAAGAGTTTGAAGTTCATCACCAAAAGAGCACACCGTATCATCCACAGGAAAATTGCACAGTAGAAGCCTTCAACAAAATTCTGGAGAACGCACTGACAAAGATCTGTAACATCAACAGAGATGGCTGGGACCTCAAAGTACCAGTAGTACTATGGGCGTATAGGACCACATGAAAAAATTTGGCAGGGCACACACCATTCAAACTAGTCTATGGCCAAGAAGTAGTAGTGCCATTAGAATTTTTAGTACCGAGCTTACGCGTAGCAGCTATCACACAAATGATAGAACGAGGCGTAGTACAGGAAATACTGAATCATTTATTGTCAATGGAGGAAGACCAAATCTTGGCAGGATTCCATCAACAAGTCCAGAAAGAAAGAGAAAAATATTGTCACGATCGACATATCAAGAAGAAAACGTTCAAGGAGATCTAGTATTGCTCTACGACAACAAATCATTTCAGCACCCGGGGAAGCTTAGAATGCATTGGCTAGGACCATACAAGGTAAAATATATCACAGAAGGAGGAGTTGTACAGTTACAATATTTAGTAGGCACATACCTCAGAGGAATGATCAATGGGAGTCGACTGAAGTTGTATAAGGACAGTCGACCACCCACCGCGTAGTAAAAAAAAAAAAAATTAAATAAAAAAGAGAACACAAAGGAAACAAGAATAAAATACACACAACATGCCAGATATAGAAAGGCCATATGACATTCAAAACAAAAATTTGGCAAAGGCACAAACAACGGTTACATACAAAGGAAAAACAAGCAGGAAACGAAAAGTCGGCAAAAGCAATATGACAGGACAACACTAAGAGAAATTAAAGCACGGCAAGGACTGATGGGACATCACATTAACCATGCCAATGGGAGACAACAAAGCAAGAGTAATGGAAAGTACAAAACCGTCGCAGATGCATTGAACCCACAATTATGATGCATTAAACATATAATGGAGTAAGCCTCCTCGACAAACTTCGTGACAAGCCCATACAACACGAGAGCATGGGAGAAACTAGTCTATTCATGAAAGGAAAATAGAGAGAGAATAATAGCAGCCACAATGAACAGAGCGAGACCATAGAGCTCACTGAAGTTATTCGAAATCAGAAAACATTCGACAGTCACCACTACGGCACCATCGAATCCAGGAGAAGCAAGCTAGATAGTCAGACCAACCAGGGTTCAAACTAGGTCACAAGGACCACTGGAAGAGAACAAATAGCAGCAGTCGGATATCGTCGACATCGACGAAATCCCATCCCCAAAGATGATACCGGTGAACTCTACACTGATTGTGTAAGAAATTCAACAACCACAAGCAGAGGCCATGAAAGAAGATACACTAGTAGTGGCGCAAGAGCCTCATAACGAGGAAGCGGAACCCTAACAGGAAGTGCAACCAGAAAGCACTGAAGCAACCCTAGAAGTTAATGGAACGACGCAAAATCTGGAAGCAACAGTGCAACTAGATGAGTCACAAATGACCATCTCAGGTCAACCAGTAGAGGAGACCACTGCAAATGCCTCGGCTTGGCTAGAATGGCTGATGGGGGAAAAACCGGAAGTTGTTGGAACTTCGAACCAACCACCACAACAGAAAGACAAATTTCAGATACCGAGCTCACCCCACAAGAAACCTGTAGCATAAATTGTTCTACCACGCATACCAACTAGAGTATAGGTAGAACTGGAGCTATTGGGTCACGTCGGGAAGCTCAAATATTCATACCTTGACGTATCAGATGAAACCAAGTTCTCAGAACTTGCGCAGAGGGTCTTTATGCAAACCATAGGTGTAACCCAGCTTGGAGAAATGATCAACCAGCCACATTAGTGGGAAGCTAGGTGTTGGGGTCTAAAGATGTCTAAAAAACAACCTTAGTTTAACATTAATTTGTCAACCTGAGGATTCATCTTTTATCTCAAGAATATCATCAAAGTCTATGTAGATAGCTCATAGAGGCTAAAATCGTGTAGTTAAAGAAAATATGAGTTTATCAACAATCAATTTCCTCAAACATTCATTAAAGATTCTAGGATTTGAAATATAATGCTATGCAATGGAAAGGAACTAATTAATCTATTGAATTCATTTTAACTAAAAGCAATAATTGAATCTAAAAGTTAAAAGCAATAATTGAATCTAAATAAAGGCTTGTAGAATTGACTATTATTATGAATCAAATTACTGGAAAGGAAAAAGGCGAATTACTCTTTCTATGGAAAGAAACAACGACTGTAATCTAATCGAAAGTGACAACAATTGTACTTCTATTGAAAGGAACATCAACTATATCTTAACAGAAAGGAACAACAAATGTAAACTAAGTGAAAGGAACAACAATTGTGAATCTAAGTAAAAGGAACATCGTATATGAACTTATGAGGAACTGTCATGCATCAAATCCTAGTAATAGAAATTGGAACAACAATCATCTAATGCTTAAGGAAATATCTATCTCTTGCAAATGATATCAAATCATCAACACACTTATGCATTCATTTAACTACTGTAAAATAGAATTGAATCACAAAACATAAATTGAACTGATACAATTATAGGTCGAACAATAGCTCCTTCAGACTGAGCCCTTGGTCCTTAGAAGCACTGTTATTCGAAACTCAGTATGTAGAAATGGTAAAACCGCTCAAATATTTTATTGATTTCATATCTGGTCCAACATTTAAAAAAACTGCTAACACAGAGCAATTCTAAGTTCTGAGTTCTTGGGTGCAATTCTTCTATATCCCTTCCAGGATCTATTACCCCTTATATATTACAATAATCTGGGTAAATTAAGATATCCTAAGGATCGAGAGATCTTTCAGATTGATTTACTATTATAAAGATACAATATAAGAAACTCAATCATCTTCAAAACTGCCTTGCGCCATAAAAACTTCATCCTCCAATAGCTTGCGCATCTTTGAGATTTCCTTTGCTATCTCAGGTTTGACAATATTTAACCAATCCTATAACAAAATCAAACAATTCCAATCGTATTTTAGGATCTATGTAATCTAATTTCAACAATAATGCTAAAGGGTATATTATTCATTTTCTATCCTATTTGCTTCTAATTAACCGAAAAGTCACTCGATGATATTATGAAATGTGGGAAAAAGGAAGATATTTATACCTTTTTCATAACCTAACATACCCCCCAGCTTAACTTTTTGCATGTCCTCATGCAAGCTGAGATCTTACATGTAAAGAAGTAATGCTGTAAGGTGGAAAGGTTGGTTCACTAGGCCTCCTAAATCCATTTCTTCTTTTGAGTTCTCCAAAAGCAGCATCCTCCCTTTTCTTGTTAATTTAATAATCTTTTTGGTAACTTTCTGGAGGAAAATAGATGATATGGGGATTATATCTTCACCCAATCCAAGCAGACCCTTCCTCTTGGAGCAGTCTAGAATACCTTTCTATTCTGAAGGTAGTTGCAAACAAATTCTTGTACCCAAAGGGTTCCCACTCCTTACTTCACTGGAGGATGCATCCCATCTCATTTTAGAAGAAGCAAGAGCTTCTTCCTTAAGCTCTCTAAAATGAGTGATACTTGAACACATAACCTATAGATGGATAGGGAATAAGGATCCCATGACCCCCCCTCTTTTCATAAAGGTTTTATGTCACATAATGGTTGGAAAGGACTTTGGAGGCTCTCCCCTGACCCAGAGATCTAGCCCAGTTTCCCTCTTTAGGAAGGTTTTATGAGCTTTACCCCATTTGACTTGGTTCTGAGTAAATGACAGAAATGCCTGAAACTGTATGTCACCTATGAATGGGCCAGGGTTATCTTTCCTTTCTTCTTCTAGAATGAAATTATGAAAGTATAACTCATACAGAAAGTATTGTACCTTTTTGTCCTGCTCTCTAAAACATGAAATAAACTCAGGTACAGTGGAAAATGAAATGGGTTTACCTACTCTGATGGCCTTCACTCTCAATAACAGATATTTTTCTAGTAAGAATAAAGTGTAATTGGTGGCAGGGGTTCTGCAATTAATAACATCAGAGTAGACATCACAGATTTATTTGATTTTCTCCAAAGATTTTTCCAATTGGGTTTGTACCTTTTTTACCTTCCCTTGGGCTCTTGTGAGCTCAGCATAGGTCTCACTCTCTGTTGTTGTCATGTCCTTCAGTTGTTTAAAAATCTTTTGATGTTCAGCCCTAGTGACCATCTCATCTTGGTGTTGAGCCAATGCTTGTTGGGCTCACCCCATCTCTTCCTTTATCTTATCAATGGTGACACCCTGTGCTTGAGATTGGGATGCTTGGTATTCTTACATAGCGCCCATCTCCTCCCTTGTTTGAGTTAATGCTTGTTGGGTTGTATAAGCTCTACTTCTAGTCTGTCCATAATAACACTTTGTTTCTGGCACTGGAGTACCTGATGCTCTGCCATAGTCAGTAATTCATTTCTGTTTTGAACCAGGGTTTGTTGAGATTGCATCAATTCTTCCTCCAATCTCCTGATGGTAGCATTATGCTCAAGGAGTTGAGTTGTTTCCTCTAATACTTAGGTATCTGTCTGCATCTCAGCATCAATTGTTTCTGTAGATGTCATCATTTCCTTTGTTTCTAAGGGAATTACTTCCTCATTTTGAGCTACTCCCTTATCTACTACTATTTCTTCAGGGTCTGTCTGTATCCCTACATAATTTGTAGTGACTGCTTCTTTAGGAAGAGGGTTTCGTCCTTGCATTCTGGCCCTTTTGTTTTTCTTTATTCTATGGGCCTTATCTTCTTGTTCTATCTACTTCCTCAATTCTTTAATAATTTCCTTAAGTTTACCCACCTTTTGCTTTAATACTTCAGCCTTCTTAGTCTTTTTCTTCAACAATTTGTTTTCTTTTTTTAACTTTCTAATTTTCTTATGGCTCTTGGTTGATTTCTGTATATGAGAGGTCTCAAGGTATTCTTCATTTTGGCCAGCAGATGGTTGCTCCTCTATTCCTTTCAAATGTTCTGTTTGTCCAAGAGAGCTTCTTATTTCAAAATGAGGTTCTTCCTATGTTGTGTCCTCTGGGAAAGACATTTCAATATCAGGAAAATCTTCAGCTAGTTTTGAAGAGGAGGCTTGTTCTGGGAATTTTTCTGGGTTATTTGTGCCTATGTAAATTGAGGTTCCTAATATCCCCAAAATATGAGCTATTTCTACCTCATATCTCTTCAAAAATTGTTCTGTCAGATGCTCTAATGTCAGTTGGGTGTCTTCCTGGTCATTCCTTTGTGAGGTATGTTCTGCTTTCCCAATTTCTTGAACATTCTCCTGTGGAGATTGTTCTGTAGAATTCTGAAGTTCTTCAGGCTGTTTTGTTGTACCCTGAATTGCTTCAGTTGTTTCCTGAATTCGTCTTCTTCTCCTCCTTGTCTTAATGATGGCTTTAGGGGCAGTTGTTTCTCTCTTCCTCTTTTTCTTTAATGCCTATGTTTGTGAGGTTTGGGCCTCTATGATTTGGGCAGGGTCTGCCTCATCTTTGGTTTGAGGACATGGAATTTCTCTTTGGGTAGTAGTCTCCTCTTCCTGTCTCTCTTCAATTTCCTGTGGTGGGTCTTCATGGCATAATTCAGGCTGCTCCAATTGTGGAGGTCTATTGGCCTCAATCAGACTATCCCAGGTCAATTGAGTTTGACTCAGTGCTTTATTTGTTATCAGTTTAACTAATCTGTGGTGACTGATAATAGTAACAAGATCCTTGGAATTTTGTGTTCTTAAGGCAACCTCATGTAATATGGAATTCAGAAAGAAAGGTAGATTAAGTACTAACTATTTTTTTAAGTCTGCCAACAATTTGAGGTGGTGAGGTCGAATTATGTTGTATCGTCCATCACAGGTGATGTACCACTAAATTACCCCTGCCAGTTCCTTCCATGGTTCCCTGAGGGTACTGGGATTAAGTCCCTTTCCCTTCTTATCGAATTCTTCCCCAGGGTCTGTGAAATTTTCCACAGCTTCCTTCAGTGCTTTGTATCTTCCTGTCCACTGAATGCCCATGTTAGGGAGACCTGTGACCTCTGCTAAGATTTCTGGGGTGACTGAGATTTGTATGCCTCACACCATAGATATTTCTCCTTGCAGATTCTAAAAGAATTCAAGCGTGACATTCGTGTCATATTCTTGCAAACAGTTGAAGTACTCCATCCATCCCAGACGTTGTAGGATATTTCTTTCCTGCTCTGTAACCTATAGTAAATTTGGCTCCCTGCGCACACTTCTGCCACCCATTTTTGTGAGAAAATGTGAACAAATATCGTTCTTGGTAGCAGAATTAGTTAGATCAACTTGGAGGAAAAAATTACCAAAAATATAAAATATCAGAGAAAAGCAAGTGTTTACAAATGTGGGTATTTATTACAATCATTACTTTCTTATTAGAAAGCGTGTTGAGCATCCACTCCCTTCATTAATATAGAGGTTGAATTTAATCGTCAATGTAGGGGAAAGTAATGAATGTCAGTATTTATGGTGGGGGATAATGATTGCACTACCGCCGCCAATGGGGATCAATCATTAATTTTCAAACAACATATTTTAACGGTAATCATTGAACATTAGTCCTCTTTCGTGGAAAAATTGAATTTAATATACCTATACTCAAAAAATGTTTTTAAGGATACATAAGCCGAATAAATTAAATATGTTCATTTAAAATAATATCCCACATATCATAATGTTGTTACTTTTTCATTTTATTGAATACAACCAAAATGATAGCCTCGTTATTGAGAGAAGGAAATCTAGAGACACCCAGAAACTTGGCATTTAAGGTAAACTTCCATACCACAGACAGAGCCACTACTGCCTGTAGGCATCCATAGCCTTGACAGGGTTTCCTTTTAACCCTTAGATGAGCCTGTATCCTTGATAAATATTTGAATCATCTTTTCCAAAAAGACCATTATCCTGGTTTGGTAGCCAGATGGTGATAATGCCACTCACTATATTGTAACTTAGGTGAACAAGTCGGCTCGTAATGAGACCCCTTGTCCTTTGATGAGAAAATGTCAAAGGCCATTGCCCTGGTGTGGTATCCATAATGGGAATGTCACTTATGTTTTTATCCTATGATCGTGGTAGGTTGGCTCATGATGAGACCCCCTATTCTTTGTGGATTTTTTTTTATTACTTATCATTTTTTTTTGAGTCGTCTTTTTCCGNCATTGCCCTGGTGTGGTAGCCATAGTGGGAATGTCACTTAAGTTAGTATCCTATGATCATGGGGAAAAAAGAAATTTTATTGCTCTACTCCATAAGAGTAAGGAATGGTGTAAAGAAGTGTAAGGATGCCAAGTAAAAGTCTGTGTAAGACTCCTTATTATAATATAAAGGAAAGATATCATTTAAGTGTATTTGTATGTATAAGGGAAAAGAAACGAATTATGGTGGTTACAAGTTATGAACAAGGTTTAAGATATTTCGAAGAAAGTAATCCAAAAAACAATTTGATAAGGTATGGGAGATAGTCCACAAAATAATGATAGATCGTTAGAAATAATGTTGTGAAAATTATTTGGTGAAAGTTGTACCCCAAAGGAATGGTTAGGCGTTTTATCAGTAATGTAGGGAAGGAACGAAAAAATGAACAGAAGGTGTGCAAAAGGAGCAACAAGCACGCAAAAGGAACGACAATTGTTCCATTCAAAAGAACAGTGGGCACGCAAAAGGAACGGCAATTTTTCCGTTCAAAGGAACAACAAGCGTACAAAAGGGAACAACAAGTGTTCAAAAGGAACATCGGGCATGCAAAAGGAATTGGCAATTGTTTCGTTCAAAGGAACACCGGGTGCGCAAAAGGAACGACAATTGTTCCATTCAAAGGCACAACAAGCGTGCAAAAGGGAACAACAAGTGTTCAAAAGGAACAATGGGTGCGCAAAAGGAACGACATTTGTTCTGTTCAAAGGAACAACAAGCGTGCAAAAAGGAACAACAATTGTTAAGTTTTTAACCATCTGATTAAGTAATTTTTAGAAACCTGGAAATGTGTTTTGCTTGAATCCAAGGTTGATTAGTCATCAACTAAATTCATTTATGGGTTGGTTTATTTCAAAATTAAGTAGTGGGTGGTTGGTTAATGTTATGAGTTTCATTATAGTTGCCCAATTGTTGTTGATGAATATGACACATTCATTTCTCTGCGAAAGATAGGGTCTAGGTGATGAGATGAAGCAAGAGTTCGGAACAGAAAAGAGTGTTGATTGAGTTCATTACAGTTATCCTCCCTAGTTCTTATTTTCTCAAGTTACTGTAAAAAATAAAAATAAAAACTAAATAAAATCTACAAAAAAAAAAATTATATACAGTATGTACAGTGTCAACAAAATTCATCATTTATGGAGTTGGGGTGGCTGGATTACCTTCCCAGCCAACCAAAATTTGAACGGTAGGGTCCTTACTTACTTCTTGGTAGAAAGATTCTTTTGAGGGCGGTTGATGATAGAGTCGTAGCCAGTGTCTATTGACCCAAAATGGAGATCTGGACCCGTCGATGGTGCTTAACGTGACTGTGCCATTATCATGGACTTCATTGATTTCGTATGGTCTCAGCTGATCAGGGGATCAAATTTTGCTGAATTTTCAAAGTGCTAGGAATGAGACGAAAATAGTGCCATTGCGTCCGTCTCGTCTTCCTGATTCTGGTGGTATATTTACTTTCTCAAACGGAGTCCATATGGAGAAGATATCGCGATCTGTTCGCCAAGCCAAACAGGCAAAATTTTTGGATGCTGACTGTACCTGTCTGTACAGTCCGTACAGTCCGTACGGTGATGTGGCAGGACCGTACAGGTCGTGCGGAGGTGATGTGGTAGTTGCTGATTGGTCGATCATTGGCGAGTATGGTGTTGACATGTGTCATTAGGTGGCCAATAATGGGAGGACACGTGGCCCAATCCAAGGGTGCCACATGTCGCTCACTAGTTGGCTAAGAAGTTTATGTATAAAATGTTGGAGGTCGCGGGGTTCGACCCCCGAACCTCTCCTCCACATAATGACTTCACAAATTCCAATAACCAACTTTCTCGTCGACATTCCTTGTTACGGATGCCAACGCGCATGTATTTCATATGGTGCATTATATTAATTGGAAAGGGGGGCGGGCCGGGGCTTAGCCCCGACCCATAGTTTATACCATAACATATAACCATATGTTATAACCGTGTATGTAAATGCGCGCACGGATATATGTAACCAAAGTTTTACCGTGTATTAAAATATGGCGCAGTTATGACTTGCGCCCAGGTTTTGACATGGCCCACGGTTTTTAATATATATTGCATGTGCCCACGAGTTGGAGCGCGGGGGTTATGCGGTTGGAGTGGTTCAACGAACTAACCACCTTTTAATCCGCACGAGGTCATATGACCATCCATACACCCAGGTGCCGAGGTGGTTAGGGGCTGGAGGCACCTTAACCATCCTACGGTTTGCACTGTTGGCGCGGTTGCGCCCAGTGCTGGGTTTTTACACTTTAAAGAGCGTGTGAGCCAGGTTCACTAAAAGGGGGGTGCGAATTGTAGAACCAGAGACAACAAGCTTGAAGAGGGAGACTTCCAGGAGGCCTAACTTCTTCATTTTTCGACCGATTGAGGTGCCGAAAGAGCCCAGACAGGGGTTTTGGGATGCTGGGAAGCCATTGGAGCAGTTGGTTTGTCAGTTTGAGCATTGTAAGACATTTTTTTGAGAAATTTTTGAGAAATTAATAATAATGATCCATTGAAAGCTGGACCAGGAGATGTAGCCCATAAGAGGGGTGAACTCCTTTATCAATTGTTGTGCACATGTGTTTATGTTCAATGTTTATGATATTGTCTATGTGTATTTTGTATGAGTAATCCTAAATTTATGTGTTGCA